>CABFWB010003873.1:0-33732 GCA_902151455.1 Timema bartmani | reverse complement strand
AGCCATCTCGGGGTCTTGTCCACTTCATCAGGGGAAAAGGACTATAGCCGGCATCTCTAAGAAAGCTGGGAATAATAAGAGTCGGGGAATTGTGAATGTGGTGAGGAGGGAGCCCCTTAACATGTAGTGCTCGAGTGCGTCCTTGTGCTAGAAGCAAGAAGGAACTACCAGAGAGAGGTCCAGGGAAGATTAGTAGGTGAAGTACTGAGGGACCCAATCTGTTGGAAATTCTTAGATCAAATTTCACTGGAAGCATCAGATAGAGCAAAGACCGCCTACATAGATAGACTTAAAGAGGCACAGAGACAAATAAGACAGGACGTTGACAATGACAATGACAAAGAAGATGACAGTGATATGGAGGGCAGGACAGACACGGACATTAGTGTGGTCTCAACGGGGAGTGAGTAGAGAAAAAAGTATTGTTAAAGGGGGATAAGCTGAAACAATCCTTGCTAAGATAAAAAAAATGGAGGTGCCGGGAGGAGCAAGTAGGAGCCCTGGGAACTGGTTTCCAATACGAGTGAGTGTCTGGAGGAACACAGGGGATGCCCTTGTGATCTTAAGGACAGTTTTCCAGTCGTATGAATAAAAGTTAGTGGAGTAAATATGAACTCTGAGAGGTTTTCTGCACCGTATGACCCAACATCTTGGAAACAAGAGCGGTGGATTGTGGTTGATGGGCCCTCAGAGTCAAGATGGAGAAAGGCGACTGCCCTGCAGCCCTCTGGTACCATGAGGGTGACAGAGTTCCCCGGCAGGAATGGGAATAGAATAGTTAAGTTAGCTTAGTTTAGTCGTTAGAATCGCTAAATTAGGGACAAGGGGAACTAGGTAGGGGGCAGATTAGGAAATTCAACTGCCAAGGGTGGAAGGAAGGGTGAAACCGAAAGTGGGTTGGCTAAAAAGTAGGCGGGGCACCAACTCCGATAGGGCGCCTCCCCAGGTGGTGGATATGGGGATGCCCACCTCTGCTGGGTGCTTGGCGGACTCGGGAGTGAAATCCCGGGCACTGTGGAGGGCACTGTGGAGGGCCCAGTGGGGGAGGGTACAGGGGGCGTAATATACCCGAGGCGGACCAAATGGAACAAGGGGTAGATGAATTTCAATTAAATTAAGAGCCAAAATCTGTGTTGTAATGTTATATAATATATTATAATTATATGATAATTGTAAAAGTAAAGTCAAAGTTATATGGAAAAACGGCCCGGATTTAAAGTTTGTAATATACCAGGTCTGTAAACACTAAATAAATAAAATTCCTAGCACACTAGAGTAATTAGTACATAGGCATAAAATTAGAGCGAGTAATAAGACGCGGTGCTAAAAAGTCATTGCCAAAGGTAATAAAAACAATAACAAATAACAATATTTTGAATTAATATCAAATAATACAATTGATAAAATAGATAATTTAATTACATTTTTGATGGAATTTTTTTATTAGTTAATTTCTTTTGAAAATGGTTTTTTATATTTAATTATTTGCTTAGGAAAAGAATACTACAAAACAATGTTTGGTACATCTTCAATTTGCTCCAAGTATAAAACTGCAAAATATTGTAAAGGTTTGAAACCTCTTAAGAGTTACTTTTCTTAGATTTGACACCCCTTATACTCTACTCCCTGTCTGGTTCATCAGCAACAGACATGCTGAACCCTCATAAATGGTTGACCTTGGCAATCTACTTCCTTTTCCCCCTTCCTTCCATTTCCAAACCACTAAAGATAGAAAAATCTATCTCTGTCCTCCTCCAAATCTTTCAAGCTCTTTCACTTGTTATTGATGTGAGCCACACATTTCATGCAATGGGTGCCATAAAGCATGTAGCACCATCAAAGCTGTTCATACAAACAAGTCAATTCCAAGGAAGGCCGGCATGAAAGCAGGAGATTTGGCCATTTTTGGATTTACAAAAGTAACATTTTATAACCGACCATCACAACCAGGATACACTCTTCTCATGTGTTAAGATGTGACATTTTTATAAAACCGGACGGACAGGGCGGATGTAGCCTTTCGACTAGATGTGATCGTGTGATTGTTCATCTTGGAAGGTTTCACCTACTATAATGTTACAGATAAAGCCTTTGACTTACCCCTCCCCCACCCCATTTTTCATCAAGTGACGAAAGAAATAGGATTAAAAACATAAACAATTATGAAAATTGAGTTAAAAGGTTTTTGTTTGCTTTATTAAATGATAATAAGAAACGAAGAAAGATGACTTCCAGCCTAGCATACCATTATCTGACACTTTTACCATTATCACATCGCTGTGGCATGATACAGCCTAGCTCATTTTAAAACTCACAAAATTTCCAGCAAATTTTGTATGAACATTCTTTTCACATTTTGTCCGTGAAACTTTTTACGTTCCTTTAAAATAAAGTTTGTCATAATTTCTTATTCTGTCCTGAAATTTTTAGAAAATGGTTGGTCGTAGGATAAAATTGAATCTAAGATTTTTTATTGTAAATAATATAGGAAACAAAATAAAAAATAAATTAAATATATATGACAAATACTTTTTGGAACAACATTGAAAAAAGTACACACATACATTAAATTCAACGTGGCTGACTTCCCTCCCAAAATGGCGGGAAACCTGCAATAGGATTTTTTGGGATTTGCTGTAGATTTTTGAGGACGTTAAATAGAAGTGATTCCAAGAGGTCCCATCTTTTTTATTCGAAATGACTACCTCAAATGCTAATTTCTAGGTGTGGTCAAGCAGCAAATATTTGTAGCGGGCGGGCATTACAAAATTAAACTCCAGCAGGGCAAATTCGGGCGGGCATTTCATTTTACAAATAACTTTGTCACAGGCCTATTAAATTTCAAATTAAAAGTTAAAACAGTTATAAAATACAAAATGGCTGTTTCCTATTTAATGTTCATTTGATGCGTACTTTTCTATTTATATCCTAACAAATCTGGCTAGTAATAATAAATTAAAGAAATGTAAATAAAATCAATTTAAATTAAGTTTTCGCAAGCATAGGGCCTAAAAGTCTCAATGTGGAAATGTTGAAGGCATTGACAGAGAAAATTAAATCGTGGAATCTCTATTTCACTATGTTGTAGACTTGTAACCTGTAAGAAACAGTATCCTAGTTTTGTTGAAAGCAAACAAGCTACAATAGCATTGAAATATTGAAGTGTGTGTAAATATGTGTCAGTGCTTTCACTTTTATTTGTGCTCTACCACTTTCCTAATATTCTATCATTTTATTTATCACTAAATGTTTTTGCTCAATGCACTTTTTCATACATAATATTAGTTGAATTGAAATAATTCGATTATAAAAATCAGTTAAACACTATTTTTTTCAAAGTTTGAATTATTATTATTATGATTATGATTAATTTATTATTATTATCATTTTTATTATTATTATTATTATTATTATCATCATCATCCTCCCTGCGTCTTACTACCCGTTCGGGTTATACACACGCTAATGTGCAATGGTAGGGTGATTGTGAGATGAAATGGAGGACCTACAGTTTAACGTGGAATCCGAACCACGGTGGAGACCTGGCATTCCTCACATTCACAAGTTGTGATTAATACACATCTTGTCAGAGGTGAAGGAAGGGTTCGGCATTCAGATAAATCTGTGCCGGGACCGAGGATTTAACCCCGGACCCTCAGCACAGAAGTCTGACACCTTACCCCTAGACCACCAGGTCACCCTAGATAATTATTGCGCTAAAACTTAAATAGTATCTCTTTACAACTAAAGCTCACAAAATTGTGTTAATATATTTGCCAATATCTCATAAACTACTGGTTCTATAAAGATATATTCCAAATACAAGTTTTTTCTTTTTAATACCACTACAAATTTGCAATGATAAGTTATTTCATATCTTAAATAGTTGTGGAGAAAAGGAAAGTTTAGCTTCTGTAAAGTACCCTGAAAGTAATTTTCATAGAAAAATAAAAATAGCCAATTTGTTTATAATCTTAATCAATGCTTGGATACGAATTTTAATCAAAATCGTTAAAGCTGATTTTGAGAAAACGGATTTTTTTCTCTTTTCGCCCTTTACTAAACTACTCTTAATTTTAAGTTTAAACAGACACACAGAGAGACAGCATTACAAAAACAACTTTTTAGGCTTTGGGGGTCATGAAACATTGACATCCATCAATATCTTGGGTTAGATTTTTTTTTATGGTCGCAATACTTGACCTTTAGTGTTCGAAAAGTTAAAAAATACATATAATTGCGTTCAGCTTGAAAATTATTGGTTTTATAAAAATATGTTTCAAATAAGATATTTGAATTATAAATAGGGCCAGTTTCATAGTCAGATTTAGTACGCCTAAAATGCGAGTCGATACTAAATACAGGACGACACCTACCTAGACCAAAATGGAATGGGCCAGTTTCGTATATGAAACTGGCACATTCCATTCAATTTCAGGTAGGTGACGTCTTGTATTTAGAATAGCGCCGCACTTGAGGCGTACTAAATCTGACTATGAAACTGGCCCATAGACCTACATATTTGCAATGATAAGTCATTTAATATCTCAAATAGTTTCGGAGATGTGATAAAAAATGAGAATTTAATACACATCAGACCGGAACCCTTAAAGTCATTTAGTCGAAAAATAAGAGTTGCCATTTTGTTTATAATATTGATCAGTGCTTATAAATGAAATTTAATCAAAATCGTTAGAAATTTTTTTAGAATTTTTTTTTTTCTATTTTCACCCTTCAGTTAACTACCCTTAAGCTTAGGGTTAGATAACCAATTACAAAAATTTCTTGAGGCAACCCTATGAAAACCCTAGATACCAAGTTATAGCCCGATCGGTACAAAAGTTTAGGCTCTACTCCAAGGTACAGACAGAGAGACGGACATAAGGACAGACAAATGGAAATTTAAAAACAATTTTTTTGGTCTCGAGGGGTCATGAAACGTCGATATTTATCAAAATTTTGAGTTCAACTTGTTTGACTACCACAATACTTTATCTACCTGTAAGATAGCGAGAAAGTAATAATATAATTACTTATAGCTCTGAACCCATTAGTTTTATAAAAAAATATTTCAAATAAAAGATTCTTAATTTTAATAGTATTACAAATTTTTCGCATCTGAAATAATGTAACATTAGCATTGCTAGCTAATGTTACATTACTACTACCCGCCCCAAATAAATAATACATATAGACATCCTGTAATATCAAACATTTACAACACCTTACTATGTCTAGAATATGTGCTTTACTCACACATTGTATCTTCTGGCTTAGCACGAGTTCCATGACCGACTAGTTCGCACCGAATTCTATGATGAAGTGAAGACTGACAAAGCTATGAAAGGTGTGTAACGTTTATCGTCATAAACATTACAAGAATTGAAGATTAAGTCGTGCTAATGAACACTTTTCCAACAACACCAAAAGAAATAAACATTGGAATCTATTCACCAAACGCCCCATTCACTGTATGATGTCTCACCGGCCGATTATCCCCCCCCCCTCCCCCCCACGAGCACTACGTCCTCGCCGAAGTGTTGACTTAAAACTGAAACGAGTGAAGGCGTGTCGAACTGAACGCGGAGCCGCCCAATGCATCCTGGGAATATAGTGACGTGGAAGTGGCCACGTGAGGAAGAAAGTATGTTCTAGTCGCTTCTCCAGACTTGTAGTATGTTCTTTTCCGTGAATTATCACCCCTTCCCTCTGGTCCGTGTCTATGTTCTACTATGTTCTGCTTTCCCCTTTTGTTCCCCCCCTCTCAGAGAATAATCGTTTATATACTGGTGTTATTCATGTTAAACTTCACTTCTTGATTCAACCGTGTCGAGAGACACGTACTGGGATAGGATGAGACTAAGGTATAAATTCCTTTTTGGCCATTGTAATTCAAAATTCCCTTTTGGACTCTCGATATTAATTTAATTTAAAATATACAATCATGAACTAAATTTATGGATTGTTTTGTAAGAGTAAATAAAGTCCCCTCTGGACGCGAGTATTTTGCCATGATAAATTTAAATGGTTAATAATATAAATTTGCAGTTAGTTCCTTTTTTAGTAATGGTGGATTACGTAGGAAAGGTATACTCGGCTTGGCATGAGAAGCAGCTTAGAGGCGTGTTGTATATTTACAGGAATCCTTTTTATAGCCCATCTGGCTCAATAAATAATATTCACAGTAGACTAACGTAACTTTTGTATGTCATTGCAAGGCCATGCATGGCGTGTTGCCTATGAGAGGTATTATATCTCATTGCCCTTCCGGCTGTGTAATTTTGTATTTACTGACTTGTAATTTAATTGTAGACTGTCTCTTATTGCGCGATAGGTAATTTTGATGGCAGGGAGACGTTTTGTCATGTGATATTTTCCAGTTAATTGTTATATAAGTATCCCATTTGTTGTTTTTGAACTATTGCCCTGTAGTGGCTAAGTCTTAACTTTGCTGTATGGCGGATTGCCGCGGAGACCCTAAGGGGCCGTATAGTAGACATTTTTTGTATTCATCTATTCAATTTTGGACACTTGTCATGAGGACAACTTTAATAATGTGGGCATAACCCAATTTTTATATAGATATTTATCTATTTTTCTTGTGATTATTGTTCATAATATATATATTTACTAATATTAATTGTTATATTTCATAATAAATATATGTTAACCTCATGCAAAAAATTTTTCTTTAACTAAGAGTAGACAAATAAGTTAGATAGGCCTTCTCGTCCTCTACCCGGTGTACTCTATATTTCTGTTCAGCTAATGATAACTGGGGAGAGTTCATGGAGAATCACAATGTTGTATAGGCCAGAGAGAGAGGCCTATACGTCATATGTTGTCCTATCGGCTCCACTGCAATTATCATTTGTTGTATTCTTTTTTACCTTTTATTTAACTTGTATTTGTGCACCAGCCTTTATCTATGAGAGGATAAGGGGGGTGGTACAAAAACAAGTTCAAAAATAATTCTTAGTTTAAAAAATCAGAATTACATGCATACATTTATATTTGCTAGGACTATACAAGAGTGAAATTTTGACTTATGTAAATTTTTTAGAAGGAAATTATTTCCTGCTCATTTTCTACTTTAGGTTTATATTTATTTTTCAGATTTATAATTTTAGTTCAACTTAGCCTTTCCATCCCTTCCAATAATAAAAATAAAAATAATTTGATGATAAAGTTAAAATAAATGAGCGACTGTCTTGTGCGTGAGGATACCAAAAACATTTCTCAACTGAACCAGTGTGCCCCATTTCCTCAAATGTTTTCGTTATCAAACCTCTCTTCAACTCCAAATATATTAGTTTATTTAACTAATACTATTTATGATACAAAAGGAAGTGGGTTTCATACCAAATAATAACTTTAACATAGTAGAATTGTCTTGATGCTAGCAAATAAGTGTGGTGAAGGGGTATTTTGTGCATAGTTTTATTTAAAAAAATCCTTTTAACATTATTTTGTGTTAAACATTTGTTTTCCTGCTTTAAATATATTTAAGGATAAATATTATCATCAATTATTACATGTAGTGTGGTTGTGTTATTTAAAGGTTGCTCAGTTGCGTTGAATAGGCAATTGTAAAATAAAAGTGACCGAGGTTTCAAGTTATGTCTTTTTTAAGAAAGAAAGGTTAATTAACTTTGATAAATTAATAATATTAATATTAAATACAAATGTGACATCGATAGACTATCCTTATTCCCTAAAAACCTGAGCCATTTCGGCTCGACTTTCAGGAACTCCTAATTTCCCAAATTCCCCTTAGATTCATTCAATGTTCATAATGCACACAAGGAAAGCAGATTTTTTTTTTCATTGGGTCCCCTTACCTGTTAGGGTCATATGCAAATTTACTAGTCACACTGATGTAGGAAGAATTGTACCCAAGTTTGCATGGAGTACCCGACCATGATAGAAACCTGTTATAGTTTATTGCGAGGGAGTGATGGTTTTTTACCTGTGCTTTATGAAGTTTGACAATGTCAACCAAACCTCGCTCTTCAAAGGCTGAACGAAAGTTATCCTCTGTCCTCTTATTCAAGGGCACAAACTCCATCAACCTTAAATAAAAACAGACTAAGGTTTAAAATTCTCTAATGGAAATCGTTTAACATGTCACCATTAAATGGTTTAAAAAATTGATTGTAATAACAATTGCCAAAATTCACTAACTAATTAATTGTATTTGACAGTTATCAAACTTGACCAGCCTGGTTTTAAAAAAGGCATGGAGTGTTAGAAAAACTAGGAAATTATATTAACTTGCTCACATTTGACGAGAGTTTGTCAAGTATTTGTTGGTATAATGGACTCACCTGCCCTCAATGCCAGACTTCTTCAAAGCGGTCATCATACTAGCCAGACCCTTCTCCATCTTCCAGGTTACAAATACTTCCATGAGAAATTCCAGGGCCAGATTATCCTTAGTAAGATGTTCCTGCAACAATTACAACTAGGTGAACACTAGCGCTAGGGGAGTGGAACTAATTACAACTAGGTGAACACTAGCGCTAGGGGAGTGGAACTAATTACAACTAGGTGAACACTAGCGCTAGGGGAATGGAACTAATTCTCACTTTCATTGTGTGGCTATTTGGCAAAATACAGCACAGATACTTTAAATACCCCTTCCTCATCATGTTCCCTTAGGCTAGATAGCCAGTGATAGTATAAAAGTAATGCCATAAAAACAGACAACTGCGAAGGTTTTTTGAGTTTGAATCAAAGCAATCAAATCATTATTCTCGAATTTCCTATAATTATCAAATCAAATCATATCCTAGTTAAATATGTTAAAATAATTATGTTAAATAAAAAGAGTTACACATTATAAAAACATTAAATTAATTTTGGATCCTAGTGCTAAATGTTATTCAACCTATTAATGCAACACCTTGACAGAGTTAAGGTGTTTTGGCGATGGTATACTATTTCAATAAATATCTTCAGTCCTCAAAACTTACACATTTGTTACGTATCAACCAAGGGTGTGATTATAGGCTGTACGAATAATTTATAAAATCAGTTTTTGTGGAAAAAGTTCAGCTTATTTTATTATTATAATAATAATTATAATAATAATAATAAATAAAAATAATAATATAAATAAAAATAATAATATAAATAATAACAATAATAATAATAACAATAATAATAACAACAATAACTACAACAATATAAACAATAATAACAATAATAATAATATCAATAATAATAACAATAATAACTACAACAATATAAACAATAATAACAATAATAATAATAATAATAAATAAACATTTACTTTACCTCACAAGATTTGTTATTAGAAATATATTAACATATTTTAGGCACATGTAGAAATTACCAAGGCCTAAACTTTTTTACCCCAGTTTGTTTTATTCGAGTTATCAAGTCAAATAATGTGAAATTTGAATACAAACCCTTAATTGAAAATAATTATTTGTATATATATATATATAATTAGAAATGTATTAATTTAAACAATGGTATGCTTTTAACTGCAGGGATCTTGGATTGTGGTAAAATAGTAGTCATTGTAGATAACATTTATATTTGTACTAGCTCCTTTTCTGGAAAGATTTCAGTCAACAAATTCAAATTTGAAAAAATAAACTAATTTCTAACCAAGTACATTTTGCACATTAATGCAAATTACTTTTTGTAACTCATTTGCTGATAGTCTTTGAAAATTGTTACTTTTATTTAACACGTTTTAATGCCATGGTCTATTCTTGATTAGCATAAAAAGAATGCTAAGCCAGGTTTTGTATACTAAAATACAACAACTATTTCATCATTTTGGGAACCAGTGATTTAAGTTGCCTAACTTTGTTAAAAATACTGGAGTGTAATTCTCTGTCTAGTGATATATGAAATGTTAATTCTATATCAGGACACCAGAAATAGCGCAAATCTGTAAGGTCAAACACATCGGCTCCGACACTTAGCGATAGAAGGCAAAATCGATCATATCAGCCCACAGCACTAAAAGGAACTGTACTGATCAATTTTAATATTAACTTGAATTGGTAAAGTTTATGTTATTTTCACTATCCTAGCACTGTAAAATAGTGGTATTGTGTGTGTAAAGTACTAAGAGCATGTTGGGGGCCAGTTTGATACACAGCTCTGATAGGAAATGTCCTTTATTCGACCAAAAAGCAAACTTTTGGGTCAGAAGTGACAAGAACCATTAAATGTTCTGTAAAATAAACATATTAAAGCTTTCGAACATTTTTCTCCTAATTAATGTTGAATGCAAATAATTTTAACTATTTTTAGTCAATTTGCGCCAAGCAAATTTTAACACAAATTCTACCATTTTTACACGAATAACATGAATTTAAGATTTTTCCCTAAATAAATACAATTTCTTTGTAATTTGGGCAAATACCAAGACATCCAATATACTTTTCAACGTGGTATCACTAGTGATAGCACTAAGCCAGCCAGAACTTCTGTTTATACAGGTAGTACCCGTTTTTGCTGATTTTAAAGGTATAAATGGGATCACAGGATATACAAGTATTTTCATGGATTTAAGTTGTTTTTCAGGTCAACATTAAAAATCACAATTTCTACTTTTACACATTTCCATTTCAATTCTTTATTTTCAGCTTTTAAAATATTTCATACTAGGTCCAAGAAAGGACATTAATATATAGCCTATATGACCCTTGCTACAGGCGGTCCATGTTTGACAAAATTATATCTTCTTTAATTTTATTCCTTTCTCCTCATTTGATAGTTGTTTAGTATATGATAAAATGTTTCAGTGTTATTATTATTATTTGGTCTAAACAAATTTATAATCCATTATTCTGATATCGCTATTTTTAAAACTGGAAGGTAATTAATGATATTGAGAGATTACTAAGCATGAAATGTTTTGTGCATATTTATATTTGATTTTTCTCAGAATATGTAAATAAATAGTTAAATACACAATATGAACGACAAATGTAGACAGTTATATCCTAGTTTTTTAATTAATACTAATTTTACTTGTATTTCTGTAAATAATAATAATATCGCTTTCAGCATATATCATCATCGCTTTGTGAGAAAAATTACACCACTTTTCCCCTAAAAATAGCCTCACCTTTTGCATGTCAAGAATTTTGTGACTTTGAGAGCCACTGCACTAACAACACCAAAACGGTTGAGTTAGACTTATTACTACTAGAATGTACAAGCCTGGATATTATTTCCACCAGTGAATGCAGCCAGCAATATATATTAAGCATGTCCGTATATTTGATGCTCAGTCTTATAAAACCTATTGTGATAGCACAGATTAAACAATCAGTGTGGCAGAAGACCAGCTGAACTCTCATGATAATTTCTTGACAAAGGATATTTTTATTTGGTTTTAGTGAACAAATAAAGTGATATGACAGGCAGCTTTCAGGAACAAGTGAGATTACAAGCGCTTGTTTTTTAACCTCAGGACATCAACCATAGCAATGATTTGTTAACTGTTGGATGAAAATAATGTGTGATGATTGGAATAATAAGAAATAGGATAACAGCTTTGAGGACAGAAGGATCCTACTAGCAAGAAGTTGGAAGAAGAAAAGAAAGCGATAAGAACCAAAACAGGACTGAAAGAACAAAAGAATGATAATCTCTATTTGTGAGTTACTATTAAGGAAATAGATGGTCAGAGTGGTATTTTGGTAAAAATAATTACAATAAAAATAGAATAGATTATATAATCTAATTACAATAAAAATAGAATAGATTATATAATCACAAATAAATTATTGAAATTCTAAACCTAAAATAACTAAACTAAGGGGGAATTGATGAATAACTACTTACGTTGATGAGCACTAGAAGCACATTAGGTGGAATAGATCCATTTGAGATCCACAGGGCTGTCATGCGAGCTAGTTTGATCCTTTCTTGTTCAGAAAAACCCTTAATGAACACAAGGATCTTCTTCATCTCATCTTCAAACATCTTCTCCAGGTACTTGTATCTTCGCATTAGCTTTATAAATACCTGCAACAAAAAGATTATTCATTTGAGTTTTCAAATTAAAGGGCGAGTTAAAATACTTTATTTCACTTAAATACACAAAACCATAACCTATTTCCCAGCACACTTATCTAAACACTTGAACATCGCTTTAACACTTTGCCTGCGAACGTGATAATATTACTGCAGTACGTTTTTAGAGACTGTTTATTTAATTATTTTAGTGTATACTTCAGCCAATAGATTGCAATGCTTTTAAAAAATACATTCTCTTTGCTGTATAATCTTAGGCGTGTTATCAGTCAAGTTAAGAATCTATGGTTTAGAGGTTTGTTTTGTTTACTTCGTGAGTAAAAATTGTGTTTGGAGCATTATCTTTTTAAACTGTTGTGCAAGTTTGTTTTATTAGTAAAGTGACTAGATTATGGAGTGTTTAAATTCTGAAAAAAATAGGACATTATTTAGATGAAATCGATGAAAGTTTTTTTGATTCGAAATAGGATCCCAATTTTGCATCGGAAATGATCAGGTTTGTTTAGCAGTAAATTTTATTTGGTTTTATTTTGTCACAACTAAAATAACAAATTATTATTGTTACTGTTTGTTTTTCATATTATCCATGTTTATGAATGTCATGTAAGATAAAAATTTTGTGAACAAACTAGGCCATATAAGTATGTTTATTTTTCTAAACGCCAAGCTAAACAAAAAATGTTTTTGTGAAAAACTAAAAAAACAAAGTGTATTTAAATAAATTTAGTAATTTTTTATAAGAATCTAAGTAGTTTGAGTACTACACCATGTTAAAGAAGAAATTCCAGAGAAAAAATTCATATAAGTACCAATTTTATACTAATAAAATACCTTTATTCAGGGTTCCTACACAAAATCATGAAAATTTTTCCAGGATATTTCAAGGAGTTTCTACAGTTCCTCCAAGACAAGTGTATAAAGTAATCTTGGCAAAACACACATCAGTACATAGTTTCTTATATATATTTATATATATATATATATATAATGCAAGCTCCAAACTCCACTAAGCCTGCACCTTTCCACACCTTTTAAAAAAAAGATATTCCATAACACAATGAGTTATTTAAATAATTAAAACATAACATAAGCTCACTTTCAAATAATCATGGGTGAAATGTGAGTTTTCCCTATCAGTGTGATGAGTTTAAAGGTCAGGGGATGGATGTTGTGTCTGTTCTAAATATAAATTAATTTATAAGTTGTGTGCAGATATAATCACTCAATCAGTTTAGAATGTGCATGTTAAATATCACAAATAAATAAATCACTTGCACATAGTCGTTATATTAATTATGTTTCAATTACTTTTTCTTTATTAGGTACAAATATAATAAAGGTTATCTTATTTTTAAAATAATAATTTACCGTCATGTTTAAAAAAGCGTACTATCATGTATAATTGATATTAATATAGGTTTGGTTCGCTGCAAAAAAACACTTAAATACGCCTGATGGTTTCCGAGGTAGTGCTGTTTATAGCATGTGTTGAGTGGTCATATTGATGACATCATAGCTGCTGATTGGGGAGGAATTTTAAGTGGCTCCATCTCTTAAAATGACACCCTTGGCAACTAATTACATTGTACCAAGTTTCACACTTCTATTATTAAATGTATTTTCCTTCCAAATAACCCACTTTTGCGTGAAGAGTGGAAAACGATTGAGGGGAAAAATCTCAGAACACCCAGCCAGGATTACAACCTCGAGCTACCCATTACCACCGGCAAATAAGACTAGATGAGACAGACGCTTTTGCTTGTGTGTCCAATGGAGTGTGCTATCATCATTATCATTATCATTATCATTATTATTATTCATAGATTTACCAGATGTTTAGGCAAAATATAAAGAGTTGTAGCTCTTGTCTGGCTGGGAATTATCCAAAGCAAACCCGCTCCCTTGGCCGGAGGTTCTAAGGCAGTGTTATTCTATTAGCAGCTGCCCAGGGCCCCATCCAGCCCGCCAAACCCAACAGATTGTTCCACAGATTAAAAGCCCAGACATCACTGGTGAAGTGTCATACAATTTTATATATATACAGGGTGGCTAGAGAACTTCTATTTTAAAATTACCTGATTTTTCCAGGTAATTTAAAAAAAAATTCCCTGACTTACTTTTTTTGCAGTTTTCTATGTTGAATGATGATTTTTCTGTGTATCATACTAATTACATATCTTTAAAAGATGCTAGCAGCTACTAGTGATAAACATTTGTATAGGTTATTTCTCCCGTATTAAATGTTTTATGTAAACCTATTATTTTTGCACCATGCAAGTGTGGTGACAATGTGAAAAAAAACCTAGTCAATAGTTTTTGCTTTTTTCTATCCAACATCGAAGTATGCACATAATTACTTAAATAATTTCCTAAGAAATAAATCACTTCAAAGAAACAAGTGTAAAGTTAATAATATGTTTATTTCTTCTTGTAGAGTATCAGCTTGTTTCCTATCCTCCTCTTTGTTCTGTTTTTCCTTCCAAGCTATCCTTGTCACATGAATTAGCTCTGCAGGCAGAATGAATCAAAGATTTGGTGATTTCTACCTTCTCTATGCCATATGATTGGATCAGTAGTAATCTAAGAAAGGATACCAAATTTTAACAATCCTCATTATTGGTAGCATAGTCATATAGAACACATCTAGTCTGTCGTGTTCCCAGGAAACTATTCATTTTTTGGACAAAATCCTGTTGACTACACACTTTATTGAACTGCCGATCTACATGGTCAGCTGCAATACCGGTGATCCAATTATTTGCTACCAGTATCTTCAGTCGCTCACTACAGGTTGACTTAAGTACAACTACAAAAGGATCTAAGAAAGATATGGCCTTAATGGGATTGTACTTAAGGGAGGTACGCTCCGTAAGCTTTGAACAAAGCTTCTGAAGGCACATTCTATACTCTTGTCATAAGAAAGGAATATCCTTTTCTAATGGCTTCCCTGGTTGCACATGCTTAGAATTCAAAAGATTGGTTTCTAGTTCAATCAATGATTTAGCAGCATCCAGCTTCTTGCTCTTTACGAATCTCCTCATTAAAAGTTTCACTATTGTCGTTAGAGCCATACAAGAAAGGAGCAAGAGGAACATCAGAGTGAAAGTGACTGAGCACAAATAAGTGTAGAAAGAAGGTAACATAAACACAATCGCTGACCCTTCTCTAAAATCCCTCATTCCTTTCGACTTTAAAAACGTGTGTCTATAATGGCAATAAATAGAAACGGTGGAACCAAAGAATTACTCGACAAGCGTGTGTTTTTTTTCCCAGCCAAGTTAACAAGAAACTAAAAAAAAATTAGGAAAAAAAAGTATAAGTTAAATGTTTGAGTTTTTATGTGCTATTGTGAATGATTATGGTTTTAGAAAAAACAAAAAATGTGTGTTTTTCAAGAATCGCACATGCGCAAAATATATTAACCGAGTTTCAGTTGTGTTTCCAGTACTTGCGCATGCATATGTTATTGACCATCACCTCTGTTCAAAGGCACTCGGAATCCAATATCTAGTTATAGATTCTCCTTGGTTTGTGTTAAGTGACGTCATCAAATTCCTTTGGAATTCTCTCAAGGTCAAGAACCAAACCCCTTTATCTCTCACTTATACACTAGTTAGCAACAACGGCCATTGGTTACTACTATCACTACCATGTTTTGTGAACAAGAGTTAAAAGTTATTACGCCATGTCTAGGCAATGCAATTTGTTTACACATGAGGAAAAGAAATATGTTCAGGCGTTAAATTAATATATTTTCTCTAGCCTAGTTTATAAATTCCCTTATTTTTACATAATTTTAATTGACTTTCCTGACATTTCCCGGTTTTCCCCGCCAAGAAAAAAATTCCCTGACTTTTCCCCATCTGAAGCCACCCTGATAATATATATTATACTTAGCACGATATCTTGTTTAGGTTATATGCATTCACGTGGAAAACTATTTAGGTAAAAAAAAGCCTCTGTACAGCCGACCAAGATTCGAACCTCAATCTCCCCGTCATCAGCAGTCTAGCCTACTGGGAGAGTAGAGCTTTAGACCACATGGTCATCAAGGTGGTACTTTCATACTAGGATGTTCTTGATACCATCTTGCACTAAGGTATGTTATAAAATCCCTACAGATCTATATGTTCTTTTATCCAACCTTGATACGCTCTCCTTTCCTCATTTGCTGAACTTTACATTTCAATGACCATCTGCTGCACAATACTCTGTTAGGTTCTCATTCTCTCCCCTCCTCCAAACCCTCAAATTTAATTTCCACAGGGTAGAGGGAAGAGTAAAAAAAATAGTAATTCATCCCCACACACGCAATGCAAGGCAAAGAAAGAACCCTTTTCAAGGATCTTGAAATTGCGAGCCCACAAATCTTTCAAGCCAAAGCTAGAGTATATATTCAAATCTCGGCTCAAAGCTCAAAATCTAAGCATTCGCAGAGCCGTAGTGAAAGTAGATCTAGTAACTTTCCATCTGTCAGATGTTCGTTCATATGTATGAAAATTGATGTCAAGTCTCAATGGTGCAGTAATCCTCTGGGAGCGCTATCAGCTGGATTTAGAGACATTTTAAAGTGATGTTGAGTTGTTCAAACCTGTTCAAAGTTGTGCATAGAGTCCATGTCTTCAGGTGCCTCAAAGACACAGGCAGTGGTCTTGCATGGTTTGTCACCTTCTTGCGCAATGGAGCCACCGGGCACTGCACACAAAACAGATCAAACATTACATTTAACACATATTACTAGTATTACAGAATTTACTGTTAACTAGAAATTCATCCATCCAAATTTGATGGGACTAAATCCAAAATTTTCGGTAAACCATAATTTTGGGACTGTTTCACTTTTAGGGAAGTACAAATTAGAAACACAATATGTAATAACACATTTATTTATAGTCTGGAGAATAAAACATGATTTTTTGTTACAAACAACCAGAATAGGATTTAGAATTTTTTTTTTTTGGCTAATTGAGATTTGATTCAAGTTCTAGCTAGCAAGTGCAGCCCTTCTATACACTATTTTGCAGGATATAACTAGGCTGCAATATGGAAGTGATCATAGAAAGTATTAAAAAAAACACTTCCAGAGTGTCAGTGGGAAGGATAAATAATAAAGTTTGAATTTATGCTTTGAGAAACATTTTTCAATTACTAAATATAAAGACTATATTAAAAGGGAAATGACAGTTTGAACTAGTAACATGTTTTTAACTCTTTTGCACTCGGCATATTTTCACAATTCCGGTGTAAGATACTCTGGCCAAGTCTTACATATTTACCTGTGTATTGGTGAATTCCTACCATAAAAAAACTACTCAACATATATACAAGAAAAAATTCAAACTTATGCTCTAAACATGTTAGAATTAGAAAAAAAAAAGTCATCTATCATTATACAATAAATGAATTGTAAAAAATATTGAAATTTGGAAAATTTGGAGATTTTAATTAAAATTTAAAATTTAGAGGTGAAAAAAATCAATTGAATTTTTTCCTCCTTCTGAAAAAATGATAGTTTATTTCTGATATAAGTTTGGTTTCTGTAGCATTGTTAGTTTCTAAACTAAATAAATTTTAGAAAAATTGTGTATAAGCCTAAATACTTTCGGAGTTAGCACCTGTGTTTTGGAAAACACTCTCCATGCAGCAAATAAATAATAAATAAATATTCCTTAACAACAAATAAATCAGAGTCACTTTCAGGCATAAATTCACTTTCATTATCTAGAGTATCTAAATAATTTAAAATGTCAGTCATTTAACCTAGAACTTGGACCCTCCATTGTTTAATTATAAAAAAATTATAGTGTACTAGCACTTTGGTACTTAGTAAAAATACTATGAAGGAATAAAGAACAAAACAATAAAGAATATATAAACTTTTTTAAGAAAACCAAATAGCAACTGGAAACACTCGAATCAAAATAAAATAAAGAAACACATTCACGCCACTGTGTAAACTGGGAACAACATAATTCATTTATGCAAAAAAAAACCAACTTTTTGTTGACATTATCAGTGCTTTCTGTTGAGGAAAATATGAACTGAGGCTTAATATTTAGGATAAAGGCTTATGGTGTTATCTAGTAACATTTATTATACTAACAGACAAGATTTAGCTTGCGCCGATGGATCTGCCGTGTCTTTTAGCCATTACTTGGTGCGCTGGGCGTTCAAGGGTTAAAACTTACCAAGTAGACCTCCTGCAATGAGGATGTCAAAAAGAGCCTCCCCATAGCGTCTATAGTCAAGTTTGGAGCCGGCAGAGTCTAGGAATTTGGAAACTGCATCTAGGTCATTTCCAGCTTTATTGAGACCCAGGAGAATTGCATCTCTGAACCCTGTAGGATCATACTTCTCTTTTTCATCTGAAATTAAAGAAATAATGTAACATTTTAGAAAAGTTATCATTACAAACTTGCTAGTTGTTCATTTAGGTTCAAGCTAAGCTTAGATAATGAATGTGAGGAGGATTAATTATTTAACCACTAAATTTGATTAGATTTACAAAAAATAACTAAA
This sequence comes from Timema bartmani, assembly GCA_902151455.1. Classification (NCBI taxonomy): domain Eukaryota; kingdom Metazoa; phylum Arthropoda; class Insecta; order Phasmatodea; family Timematidae; genus Timema; species Timema bartmani. The sequence continues at coordinate 15,183 of CABFWB010003873.1, read as the reverse complement.
TAATTATTATATTTTTAACAATTTAATCTTAACAAGAATCTTTTAATGTAGGTTTATTTTGAAAGTATGAAAAATACAATAATTGTGTGGTTATAGCAACAGTTACACTTATTGAATGTTGGTTCCAGAATGGTAGGTTTGTGGCCCTATACATACAAAGATGGTAACAAGTTTGGTTTGCCCTTTTGGTGCATTTTTCTGGTACAGAGTTTAACTCTTTTTTTATCTTAAGATAATTGAACAAAGTGATATCCTGTAAGCCTCGCATCTATTGGTTCGTGGAATGTGCACTTTAAGGAATTCTCCATCAGTAGCCAAGCTATGTTTTTTGGGAGGTTTCTACCTCCTAAAAAAATTGTATTTTATACTAGCTTTGGAAATTTTAAGGGGACCCACCATATCAATTTTCCATTTATTCATTTTTTAATTAAATATTTCAGACATTTATATAATTTGTGGTGGTCCTTATATCCATCTAACAAATGTAAATCATTTAATACTGTGAGAAGTAGTTTATTCTTTCAGTTTTAGAAATGTTAGCCCCCACCATCATTTCTCTAACTCCCCCTTTTTCATAATTATTTGGAGTGGTGCCTTTAGATGCCTGACAAATTTAAATTTTCTATCGCAATGATAAGTAGTTATTTATATTAGTTTAGGTAGTTTTAAAAACCCCACACACTGATACATAGTTATTTATATTAATTTAGGTAGTTTTAAATGCCCCACGCACTGATACATAGTTATTTATTATTAGTTTAGGTAGTTTTAAACGCCCCACGCACTGATACATAGTTATTTATATTAGTTTAGGTAGTTTTAAACGCCCCATGCACTGATACATAGTTATTTATATTAGCTTAGGAGCAATTCCAACTGTAACGGATGTTACATTTTCTCTCATATATTTATTTATTTCTTTGCAAACAATTTTGCTACGACCATTCAATTAGGATTCTTAAATACTTCTACATCAAACTGCCTTGCTCCAAAAATTGCATGCCATGAGAGAAATCGCTGCTCCAGAAGTGTAATGGATGTTACTTACAGGGGAACAGGTAAGGGTGAAATGAGTATTCCTTTGAATATTTCAGTCCCTACACTTGAGGTAAGAATTTTTTTTTCTAACTGAAATGTATTGTCCATAACTTATGAACACAATGGGGTGGTTATTTAAATAAATACATTCTACTATAATGATCTTAAGTTCATTTTCCAGTGTAAGGGATGTTACAATGATTTTGTAATGGATGTTACATGTGTTCCAAAAATACACATTACACATTTTTGTTTATTTTCAACTAATGTTTATTTATTTTTAATCTTAAGTTTGTTCTATGGTATGAATTGTGCATTTAGATTGTGAACCAGAGAACTTATTGTAAAAACAAGCAAAATAAAGCATTATTCAGATGTAATAAAGAAGTAATAGGCTAAATTATACTTTATTTAAGGAAAATGTTAAGTTTCCTCTGGAAAGCAAATAGCTTTAAACCATAAACTTTATAAGATTACAAAACAGACCATCTAGTTTTATACCTAAATGACATTTAAATATGTACAGTTCAAACAAACTATTTTTCTTTAACTTCCACTGCAGCTGGGAACTTGTATATCACTATCTTCAGTTTTGCTGCCATCAAAATTTGTTCAATTTGTTTGAAGTGGATATACTTATCAGTTTCATTAATTTTGAAAAATTTGCTGTTTTTTCTCCACTGTTTCAAAAACACAACCCTAACTTTGTTATTTTCACACATTGTCTGACAGACACCAGCATATTTGTAGAAAATTGTTCTGTTTTCAACTTGAAACTTAACCAGAACATAGGCCCCTGGTTTTATATCTGAAGGCATTTGGCACTGATGCTCATTGTCTACCTTTAGAGATGCAGTAGATGACTCAGACGGAGAATCTTCATCTGGAGGAAGCACATCAGGTTCAGAGTCAGGTTCAGAGTATACATCACCGTAGTGTAGACGCCTAACACAACTTGGCTCTGGCCTTCTCACATTCAGACTGGACCTGTATTCTGTTCACAACATATGTGGAAGTGGGACCAGCAACACTTTCTAAAGTGATGGAAGTTTCTGATCCCAGCTATGTGTCGGGCATGCTCCCAGCTTTGTGTCGGGCATGCTCCCAGCTTTGTGTCGGGCATGCTCCCAGCTTTGTGTCGGTGCATGCTCCCAGCTATGTGTCGAGCATGCTCCCAGCTATGTGTCGAGCATGCTCCCAGCTATGTGTCGAGCATGCTCCCATCTCTCATTCAAGAAGGCAGCAGTAGCCTCAACATTGATTTGAGAAACAAACAGTACATTGACAGCTTTGCACAGCTTTAGTGCACACTCGTAAAATTCTAGTGCTGTGTTTACTTTCACAAAGTTCCACACTTGTCTCTTAACCTGGCCACCTATAGCATCATGTCCTGGGGCAAACGTGTTCCATTCAACCTCAGTATCACCCAAATCATCAGCGAGAAAGCAAATGTTCATTGCTGTATATTTGCTTTTGAACTGATCAGTGCAATTATCAGAGAAAATGAAGAGATGTCCTACATTCTCACTAATTTGAATGTCAGCCACAATCATCTTCAGAAATAGTCATGAAGATACTTTTGAATGATTTGCATCATCACTTACAATAACATAAGAAGCAACAACATTTTTGTGCCATACACAGCAAGTAAATACTGTGACTTGCGAATGTTGCCAATGATCACTTTGTTTTCTATTAACACAAAATGTGTCTAAACTAACAAGCTATATAAAAATATATGTGGTAATATAGAAAGTCATAGACTTAAACGTGGGAAATGTAACATATTTCGATAAAATATGTATAACATCCATTACAATGTATTCCTTTAAAAATAACTTTAAAACACATTTCAAACTTGTTTGAAGTTAGGTTGAAATCATATCCTTACTTTGGGAAGTCTTGGGTGAAAACAAATTACCATATACGGGATACAATCAACTTTTTTATATTTATTGTAACGGATGTTACACAGAAACACTCACCAAACAATCTGTGATATATTAAAAGTAATAACATACCAACAAATGTCTCTCTTCAACATTCCATTGAAAACAGATGACAGTTAACTTTTCCACACGCATATTTAGTGAAATAACTGTACAATCAGAGTAAAAGGTTACCAACCGTGGCATGTTTAAATTACCATTTTGTTCCTTTTCCATGTCTCTCAAAGTGATAACCTAAAATAAAATGTTAAACTAAGAAAAAAAGAAAAAGTTTCATTTCCAAATAATATAGTATTTCTAAAATTTATTCAGCCAATTATCTTAATCACCATTTTAATTATATTTTTTTACCCACTATTCCTCTTTTTCACGGAATTGCTGACATGCTATTCATGAAAAAAAGGGAAAAATTAAAAAAAATTTAAAAAAAAACTTTGTTTGAAATATAAGGAATAAAACTGCAAAGTTTTACCTACACAGCTCCTGCCATCTATGAAGTATAAGCCAGAACACAATGTGCGAGCCCTGCTCATCAAAGTAGTCAAGGGGTTAAGGAGATTCGAGCTTTGCTTATTTTTGTTAATAGAGGGAAGAGGGAGGGTTGTCAGAACATAAAGTTCAGGAATGTGTTTACTCGATGGGGCAGACTTCTATGACGAGAGTCTACAAAAACCCATCTCACAATACTCCAAATGTTTGAATAACAATAGAAAGTATGTTGAAGGTTTGTAGAATTGGATAAAAAAAATTACCCAAAAATATTTAGGATACATGTTTTCTTAGACAATTGAAGGTAATTCTTGTCTTACAGTGTGAAGATGAATGGTCTGAAGTTCAGGAACGTTTCAAGAAAGAAGGTTTGGATTTTGATATTTTGGGCTCAGAGGAGCGCTTGCTACATGTGTGGAGATGGCTGGTGGATGCGGAGAGCAATCTCCACAGCTCCCGACGGCAACTCGACAAACTGCGGGATCTCCGGAGTGAAGAGATGGAAGTGAGTCTCTGAGATGATACAACCATTATACACAGCACTATGTTTCCTGTTTACTAACATTTCATTATTCTTGGGGCCTGTTATTACCTCTGGAAACTATCTCAGCTTCTTGTATAGGCCCCCCTGCGGAACGGGGCTTAGAATAGTCCCGCAGTAACTCCTGCTTGTCGTAAGAGGTGACTAAGAGGGGAGGCTTCTGTGCAGGACGTACCTTGTGCAGGATAAACCTATCCTATATCTTTCCTTTCACCTCCTTTTTTCTTCCTTCCCTTTCTCTCTCCTTCATTCTTCTCCCTTCTCTTTCTTTCCTTACTTCTTTCTTCCCTTCCCCCTGCCGTTCAGTCCTGCGTGGAAGCTTTTGGCTTCTCCGTTGACGACCTTGGCTTCTAACCTGGCTCTCTCCGGACAATTATTGGATACCTCTGCAATTGAGCTCCTTCATGAAAGTGCGCTGGTTGTAGGGATGACAATAACTCGGTACCCTACTTTGAGAAAAGATCGGTTGCATTCATGAAAGTCCGGATGTAAAATTGGCACTTTCCTAAACCCACTTGCTGCGACGACCTCTCTCCTGGCGCTGCCCTATGCAAAGGTTGTCATGTCTAGCGTTGCGTGAGGTTTCCCGCCAGGAGGGTTAACAGGGCCTCCTGTGGTAGAACCAACTTGGATCACCCTGGGTATACGATACGAGTACTGTGCAGGTTGTCCCCAAAGAAAGGCATGGCCACTTTCATTGTCGCCGCTGACACCTTACTTTCCGCTAGCACTGTACTGCCAAACCCTGCTGGCAACTTACTGCCCGGCCCCTCAAAGGGCCATATTAGTGAAAAGAGGCGGACATGGGTAAGGCCGTCCAGCCCTGTAATAATAAACAACCAGGAAGTGGTGAGGCCCCAGCCTCGCTTCCTGGTAATGTCTCAAGTAGACGAAAGTGAAGACCTCCAACGTGTGAGCCCATTTATCCTCGAAAGAGTGATAAATGGATCGGCAAAATTGGACGTATCAATAAGGAAACTGCGGGATGGCACCATTATGATTTAAACCAAGCAGACACACAGTCTTCTAATGTAATGGAAATCATTGAAATACAGTTGAGTAATACTGCTAATATACCGGTGAAGGTGGAACCACACTTGTTCCTCAATGTTTGCAAGGGAGTGGTCACTTGCTATGACCTCGACTGCGTGAGCATTGAGGATATCTGTGAGGAGCTATCCCCTCAGCACGTCACCAAAAAGAACGGACGAGAGAAAAAACTGACACCTATATCCTTACTTTTGCGACTCCTACCCTTCCAAAGAAGGTTTGAGCAGGTTTCCACGTGCTCAGGGTCCGGCCCTATGTCCCTAACCCCCGGCGCTGTTTTCAGTGCCAGGAATTTGGGCATACGAAGTTGCGATGCCGTGGTAAGCCGACCTGTGTGGATTGCGGACAGGAGGCTCACGAAACACCATGTGAGTCTCCTAAGTACTGCGTCAACTGCAAGGGTCCACACTGCCTGGTCTCAGGCCTGTCCGAAATGGAAGGTAGAGAAAAAAGTCCTGGAGATACAAACTGAAAAGAAGATCTCATATGCCCAGGCACGTAAGGAATACACATCTAGTCAGGCTCCGGTATTTCAAACCTCCTACAGCCAAATTGTCAGTCAGAACATTAACTGCCCCAACTGCCATTGCGCAGTTAATCTCGCAAATACGTCTACGCGACCTGTGCCATCGGTCTCTACTCGAGACATCATTACTGATAACGCGCCAACTAAGGTGGTGCATAAACTGTTACAAGGAGCGATACCTCAACAAAGGTCGTCTCCCCCACCTGTACCACCGAGGAGCCCTCCTCGGGGAAAACCCCCGAGCCCTCCTTGAGGGACACCCCCGACCCCTTCTCGGGGACCTAAATTACGTGCGGCCATTGTCGAGCCGCTCAATCCCGCCTCTGGGATTCCGGAGGTTGGAATGAGTGGTGGTACAGGTGAGGCCGCAAAGGTGAGTACCACTGGTGCCTTGAGGAAGGACCAGCGAGGGACCGCCGACAAAATCACAGTGAAGAAAGCATCGAAGGCCTTAACAAAGTCTTTGCGGAAGGATACACCAATCCAGTCTATCCAAAATAATTCAAAAGCCTCTCCTGAAGCGAGAGGTCCAGTAGAGACTGGGAAAAGCAAGAGGATCTAAAAAGATCCTCAATCAATTTTTATTTTTAAGAGATAGTGTTATGGATTGCGGGGATAATTAAACTTTATATTAATAAATAATGTCGCTACTACAATAGAATTGTAGAGGTTTCTATGCTCGTATAGAGGAAATTAAACTACTAGTTTTCTCCCTGCATCCTCCCATCTTGTGTTTGCAGGAGACCCACTTGAGCCCAGCTGACAACCCAATGCTTCGTGGGTACGATGTATAACGTACCGACAAGCCATTCTTTGATCGGGCTAGCGGAGGTGTGGCTATACTTGCACAAAGCAATATATATCATAAACATATTAATATCGTATCTGATCTCCAAGTGATAGTTGTCCGAATCTCCCTTGCTATGGAAGTGACAATATGCAGCATCTATCTCCCACCAGGTGAGATTGTTTCCAAGAGGAGTCTAGAAGCCCTCTTTATACAACTTCCCGCTCCCCATATCATTTTGGGGGATTTTAACGCTCACAACCTGGTGTGAGGGTCTAATCTTACAGACGCCCATAGGAGGATGGTAGAGGATATTCTTGTCTTGGGAAACCTGGTGTCAACAAACACCGGGACCCAGACACACTTTTCCACCTTTAATGGTGTGTAGTCTGCCATCGACCTAACTTTATGTAGCCCCGGGATCTTTGCTCACTTCGTTTTGGAGGTTCACTCATACCTATGTGGCAGCGATCATTTTCCCATTCCGCTTTCGCCACTTCAAGATCCTCCCGGTATAGCACGGGTACCACATTGGGTTCTTAAACGTGCTGACTGGGATAAATTTCGCAAGCTCGCTGATCATCCCTTTCACCTGATGTCGATGTTAAGAATGGTCATTTTACTTCAACGGTCATCATTGCGGCGAGGGTATCCATCCTTAAAACCTCGCCAAATCCACGCCACCGTCCTATTCTCTGGTGGAACGAGGAGTGTAGGTTGGCTATTTCTGACCGTCGAAGAGCCTTACGTCTCTTTCATCGCTATTCTAATTTGGATAATCTAGAATCATTCCGGATTCTACGTGCTCGAGCTTCATTCGAGAAAGCAGAAGAGAGTCTTGGAGACAGTTTATTTCTACCCTTACAATTTCCACTCCCACAACTACAGTTTGGGATAGTATTCATAAATTACGAAGTAGCAAAAATACCAATAATAATAATATACCTGCCCTCATGTCTAACGGTTCACTTGTCGCCTCCCCCGTGGAGGTCATCAATGTATTTGGCACAATGTTTTTAGCAATCTCTAGCAGTGCGAGCTACTATAACGAGTTAAGCGGAACATCGAGCTCCCTACTATTGAGTTTGGTCAAAGTCGGGGGGGAGGATTATAACTCTCCCTTTACTAAAGATGAACTGACATATGCGCTGTCCCAGGCGGGCAACACAGCTCCCGGTCCAGACGACATTCACTACGAAATGTTGCGCCAGTTGCCCCCTGACGGACAGGCATTTCTGTTGGACCTTTACAATAGTGTTTGGGAATCTTGTCAATTCCCATCACTATGGAGGCAAGCAACCGTTATACCGATTCATAAAAGTGGCAAGGATAAGTTGGAACCAACTAGGTATAGACCGATAGTTTTAACTAGTTGTGTATGTAAAATATTAGAAAAAATTATAAATAAACGATTTATATGGTATTTAGAATCCCGCAATCTGCTATCAAATATTCAATGTGGTTTTCTCCGTAACCGATCCACGATGGATCATTTCGTTCGTCTCGAGACTGCTGTTTGTGACACCTTTCTCCATAAACAGCATCTTTTGGCAGTTTTCTTTGACTTGGAGAAGGTGTACGATACCACATTGCGGTACGGCATTTTAAAACCCCTTTTTAATTGGGGGTTCCGGGGGAACCTCCCTGTTTTTTATATCTAATTTTATGTCAGATAGACACTTCCGGGTAAGGTTAAACAACACCTTATCCGATGATTTTATTCAAAAAAATTGGGTGCCTCAGGGCAGTATTTTAATCTGTACGTTGTTCGCCATCGCAATAAATGGCATTGTGGACAACGTACGCCTTCCTGTTCGTTCATGCCTTTTCGTTGATGACTATGCAATTTATTGCAGTTCGTCAAGTCTCCACAGGGCTGAATGGCAGATTCAACTCTCTGTCAACAATCTATGGTCGTGGACATCGTGTAATGGCTTTCGCTTCTCTGCAGCCAAAACGACGGTCGTCCACTTCCACATCAAAGACCTGAGAGCGAGGTGTATAAAAGCACTCAACCTGCTCAAAGTGTTTAGCGGTTGATCCTGGGGTGCTGATAGGGAAACCTTGATGCGACTGTATAGGGCCTTGGTAAGATCTAAACTAGACTACGGCAGTTTTGTTTATGGATCAGCGAGACCCTCGGCTTTAAAGATGCTGGATAGTTGTCCACCATGCTGGCATACGACTGGCTACTGGTGCTTTTCGTACCAGTCCAGTTGTCAGCATCTGTGCCGACGCCGGTGAGTCCCTTCTTCCTTACCGGCGGTCCTATCTTCTGGCATCTTACGTGTCAAAACTGCATTGCATGCCAGAGAATGTTGCTTACTGTCCTGTGTTTCATCCCTTAACCGTGTCCTGTATAAAACCAAATGATGTAGTACAAGGCCAGTTGGGATAAGGATCCTATCGGTTTTCGACACGTGTGGGATAGTTCTGCAAAAGGCTACTCCCACATCCCCAGGTTGAGTTTCTCCCTGGAAGATACGCCTACCCCAATGCCATTTTGATCTTGCCAAGTTCCCTAAAGCGACCACTCCATACTTTGTATATGAGAGGACCTTTTTTTAATTTGGTCTACCTGCTGAATCTAGTGTTTTTACGTCGGAATTATATGCCATTTTTAAATCTTTATGTTTTGTTTATCGAAAGTGTCACCATTCTGTTCTCATGTTCACGGATTCCATTAGTGCTCTTTTTGCATTGTCCACTCTCTACTCCTTGAATCCCCTTGTGCAGATGATACACGAGCAAATTTTTTAAATTCATTCTTTAAGCACCCGACTTGCTTTTTGCTGGATTCCTGGTCAATCTGGTCTTTCAGGAAATGAACTGGCGGACCAGGCAGCTAAGGAGGCGGTTCATCTCCCTCCTGAGGCGAGTTTGGGTGTCATGTTTTTAGACCTGAAGGGTTATGTTCGACGTGGAGTCTTACACACCTGGCACGAGCAGTGGGTTTCAACTCCTGCTCAGAACAAGCTGCGGTCCATCAGGGACGGTGTGTCGCAATGGCCCTCTTCTATACGAAAGTCTATATGAGAGGAGGTCATCGTGACAAGACTCCGCGTCGGGCATACATTTTTAACCCATGGGTTTTTATTGAGAGGGGATCCACCTCCAGTGTGTGATTTTTGCAATGCTCCCCTTAGTGTACACCACATTTTGGTGGAGTGTCGTAAATATGCCCCTATTCACCTGGCTCTTGATTTTAAAGGTGACCTTAGTTCTTTATTACACAACAGCGCAGATGGAGTCATCTGTTTACTTCGTTTTATACGCCAGGCAAATCTTTTAAGTTTCATTTGAGTCACTTTTATAAAGTGGCTCATTTGGTTATTATCTCACATTGAAATTAGTTTTAATATTTTTAGTATACTTAATATGTTTGTTTTTTAAAGTAATATATTTTAATAGGTTTGTTTTGTATTTTTAATGTATTATATTTTAATATGCTTTTGTTTGTCTTTTTAACCTATTATGTCTTAATATGTTTGTATGTAAATACTTGACCTAAACAATTTGAATAGGAAGAAAACTAGACTATGTTGAAACACTTTTCTCCCTGTTTTAAACTATGAATGGTGGAAACTACAAGCCTACAAAATTTTTTAACTAAAACTATTTTACCCGCCTCGGTGGTGTAGTTGGCTAATGCGCTAGTCGTGTTGAGCTCTACTGCTGAGGACGGGGAGATTGAGGTTCGAATCTCGGTCGGGTGAACTGGGGGTGGTTTTTCCTAAATGGCTTTCCACTCTTCCTCCACGCAAATGCGGGTTCACTTCCTGTAAATTCAACCTTCATAATTCCTAATCCATTAGCGTAATTAGTACTTAAGTGTATAACCCGAACGGGTAGTAAGACACGGTGCTAAATAATAATAATAAAACTATTTTCTTTAAAATGTTTAAATACAAGGTTAAACAACCAAAATAAGTAGAATGTTAATTTCAAATATATCTAAAGTAATAAACTTATCCTATTAAAAACAAGTTGATCTTATTTTATTTTGTATTACTACTATAATTACAGTAGATCAATTTTCAAAACTTAGGCCTAGCCAATTGGTTAGCACTACAATCTTAGAGTTTAAAAAGGTTCCTTCTTTTCTTGATACACACAAAAGTTATAAAATATATTAACATAGAATTGAAAAGCAAACATATTATATAATATAAGACAAATTATTAAGTAATCCATAAGGAAGTATTATTAGAAGTTTTCTATAATTTCTTGGATGAAATATTTTACATACTAAATCAATAAAATAAAATATATAATTCTATAATATTCTAAAAATTGATAAATTACACCTGGATATGGGAATCGAACCTGGGACCTTTGGCTTAGTACGCCAATGATCTAACCAATGAGCTATCCAAGAATCGCCCTGTGTTAGTGGTTGCCTCTTGAAGAAAATTGATTGTTACCACCAATTACTTCAGTCTAGGTTTCATTCTATCGGAACTCATCAGGAGAAAGTGTGAAACGTCCATTGTAACTTCCTAAAAGGTGAAATCAAGAAACAAAAGGTAGAGAAAGGGAATTGGTAAAGAATGATAGGACACTTAGATAGGAACGTGTAAAAGGAATAACATAAAGAACAAACACAGGAAAAGGACATGGGATGCGAATATATAATATATCTCTCTAACAGGGTGTCCAGCGACCTGAAAAACCTGGAAAACAAGTAAAAGTCAGGGAATTTGCTTGGTCAGGAAAAAGTCATGGAAAAGTCATGGAATTTGATCAAATTTCTGGAATTTTCACACATTCATTAAAATAATACAAAACTTCATTTACAATAGTCAAACTAACATTTTTCTTCCAGTTAATAGTCACCGCAAATCTTTCTAAACACAATTGAGGATACTAATCTGAATTCTCAAAGTCAACATGTGATTTTGGTTTCATATTTTCATCCCTCTCTCTGCGTCTTGTTAACAAAAGTTGAGCCATGGCTATGCGCATGGGCGAGAATTCGATTACGCTATTGAAAGAAGAAATTTAAAAAAAAGTGCCTCGCAACAATTTTAAACTGTACTAGTGTACTCAATAGAATCTAATTGAATTCTAACTTAGATCGCACCACACAATTGCCCATTGCTTTAGAGTGAAATTCTTTAACTCTATCATAGAGTGACACAATTTTTGATGATGTATGTGTCTAGAAATAGTATTACATTAAGCTGTGATGTTTTTAATATATGGTGCCTGTAAAAGTTGGAAATTGGCTCTGGAAAACCTGGAAAAGTTGGGGAATTTAAAAAATAGTTTGGTTGGACACCCTGTCTAAGGAAAAGCTCTTTTTGCTTAATTGTGTTGTACTGTTAATAGTGGACATTATCTGTTAAAATAGTCCCAGTAGCTAGTCTGAATGCTATTTACAACACTGGCCACTGGTTGTAATAGTCCCAGTAGCTAGTATGAATGCTATTTACAACGCTGGCCACTTTAATAGTCCCAGTAGCTAGTATGAATGCTATTTACAACACTGGCCACTGGTTGTAATAGTCCCAGTAGCTAGTATGAATGTTATTTACAACGCTGGCCACTGGTTGTCATAGTCCCAATGCTGGCCACTGGTTGTAATAGTCCCAGTAGCTAATATGAATGATATTTAAAACGCTGGCCACTGGTTGTAATAGTCCCAGTAGCTAGTATGAATGCTATTTACAATGCTTGCCACTGGTTGTAATAGTCCCAGTAGCTAGTATGAATGCTATTTACAACGCTGGCCACTGGTTGTAATAGTCCAAGCAGCAAGTATGAATGCTATTTACAACACTGGACACTGGTTGTAATAGTCCCAGTAGCTAGTATGAATGCTATTTACAACGCTGGCCACTGGTTGTAATAGTCCCGGTAGCTAGTATGAATATTATTTACAACGCTAGCCACTGGTTGTAATAGTCCCATTAGCTAGTCTGAATATTATTTACAACGCTGGCCACTGTCTGATCCTCAGGAAATGGAGAGCTATATCGGTCATATCCGCTCATTGTCTGAGAAGCGAGCCGATCACTTGGAGTCCGAGACTTTGTCCCTCCGAACTAGACTGGAGTGCTCTCAACAACAGTCAGCAACCCTCGCAACTCTGCTTGAGAAGACGGGGCTCCATTGCATCGCTGAGGAGTCCCTTGGAGAGCAGGTACCGCACATCTTAAACTAGGAGTAGCAACTGCTCCTCAATCCCAATTGGCAATTTTCAGTTGATCATGTAAGAAAACTACTTCATCATTAAAAGTTGAACTTAAATTCTTCTAAACTAGCAAATATATCACATACGTTCAAATAATATTTGGGTGTGACCAAAATAACCTTGATCGGCCGCAATCTCTAATATTATAAGAAATAGAAATAGTCTTAATATTAAAATAAACTTTTTTTTAGGAAGTTGGGGATAGTGGAGAAACAATTGATGATAAGTTTACAAGTCGATCGGAGACCAAAAAGTTTGCCGACCCCTGCCTTAGACTGATATGAAAAGTCTGAGAAACTCAGATAAAACAAATAGTTTGACATAATACTTCTAAACATAACTACTTGATAGTCAAATTTAGTATGTAAACACACACCACCAAATACCAGGACTGCAAAGAATCAATACTATCCCCAAGAATGGCTACAACTTTCTAACTTCTTCCACTCAGACACAAAACCTTCTCAGCTCTCCCCCAAGAACCTTTCAAACAGCCATCTAATCTTCACAACCTTATTGAACACCCAAAATTGTCCGACTCCAACAAAATATTCACCTCAATCAACACAACAAAAGGTTCACACCTGTGTATGAAACAACGCTTGCAACACCTTCAATACATCCAACCAACACATATCCAACCTAATCTACCAACTTCACTGTAGTTTTTGTGAGGCTGAATATGTTGGATTCACAACAGGACCTCCGAGAATACGCATGAATAATCATTGTTTCAATACCAACCATACAAACCTAGATAAACCAGTTCCTTCCCAAGCTAACACCCACAATAAGGACTTTGACTCCTGCTACAATACAAGAGTACTCAGAGCTTTCCTTACAGCCACTTGCAACAACTCTCAACTTAGGCAATGGGAACTTGCACATCTCTATGCCGGAGGCTGGGGCTCAATCCTCGGTCCCGACACAGATTTATCTGTTTGCCAAACCCTTCCTTCATCTCTGACAAGACGTGTTATTAATCACAACTTGTGAATGTGAGGAATGCCAGGCCTCCACCGTGGTTCGGATCCCACGTTAAACTGTAGGTCCTTCACTCATCTCACAATCACCCTACCATTGCACATTAGTGTAAATGCGTATAACCCTAACGGATAGTAAGACGCGGTGCTAATAATAATAATAGTAATAATAATAACTTGCACATCAATGGATAATCAAATATACAATAAACTATATATATATATATTGTGCTTACCCTTACATAGTTATAAATTAGCGGCTGGGGACTGGATGTTGAGCCTGTCCTAGTCTAGGTTAGATCACAAGACATATGAAGCTACAACAGGCCTAGCCAGCCAGTCGTGGAAAAACTTATGCTTGAATAAAAAACTGACCCAGGCCGTAGGCTGGATACAGTAATGAATGTAAAAAAATATATATAATTTAAATTATAGTCTTTTTTAGTCTTGTATACATTTTTAGTTATTAATTTTTCAGCAAGCTATTTATCTATTCAAACCTCCATTCAATTTGACAAAACTGCAAGTTTTCAGTTATATTTCAAAGTCTTTAAGAAGCATGTAGTTCCATATCATATCCTTATTTCGGTTTTATGTGTTTTTTATGTGTCTCTTGATATGAAAAGGGAATAGTTCCGGAAATTAAAACAATATGCAACTGTGGAATTGTGAAGAAGTGGGAAGTGTAAAAGTGTAAGAAGAGAAGAAATGGAGAGAGAAGTGTGTGTGTTCCTATCTTGGCGTAACCTAACTCTCCTTTCAGGTTGGCTTCCTTCACCATCATTTACTAAACTACTTATAAATAATGTTGCTTCACTTCTTGAATTCATGGTTTGTTAATCTTAAATTCCATATTGTTGGAGCTACCACCCACTAGTTCTTTCTTTATGGTATTTGACCCAAGATACAAAGACTGATCATCTACACTGACATTATGCTCTGTCATTTTATGTTCTCCTTGTAACATCTGTAAGCTCCCAAGTTTCCCTTTTGGGCTGGTTATAAAAATAAATGGCCTTTATCTTAAAATAGACATTTACTAAAAACTCATAAGATTTGTGAAACAAAATATATACATTGTTGTAGAAACATCGCAACAAAAACATAAATGAAATAATATACACTGTCTCTGAAAAAATCGAGAAAAGTGAAATATCTTTGTCCACCAAAGAGCATAAGAATCAAATTCTTTTTCAAAGACCTGAATTAAAAAGTATATATATTGGATTATAGCTCAAAAATTATTGGTTTTATAACAATATATTTCAAATAAAAGATTTTTATCTTTAATAGTACTACAACTTTACAATGATGAGATATATGGCATCTTAAAAATATTTGCGGAGAAATGATGAAAATCAGAAAATTTCCCCCATGTAATGTTCCCTCAAAGTCATTTTCATGATAAAATGAGGATTACCATCTTGTTTATAATGATGAACCGTTCCTATTCTAGATATAGCATTTAATCAAAATCATCAGAGTGAATTTTGAGAAAATCGACTTTTTCTTTTTTTGCGCTTCAATAAACTACTCTTACACTGATAGTCAGGCGCGGATACAGGGGGGGGTCAAAGGGTCAGCTGACCCCCCTGTGGTGTTTAGAAAATTAATTTAAAAAATG
>CABFWB010003872.1:53611-68074 GCA_902151455.1 Timema bartmani | reverse complement strand
TTTTTTTTTTTTTTTTTACCCCCCGACACTTGAACTCAAGTCAAACAATGAAGAAGTATCGACCCGCCGGCCAAGTTGATATTTCGTAGAAAACTGTAGGGAATATTTGTTCGATGCAAACACTTTTTGTTTGATTTATCTGCTCCCCCGACGCCTTTTTTTTTTACCACCACCCCCTTTTTTTCATGTCGATCGATATTTTACTCTTGTAAAGTGATTTTGTAAATCATAGAAATTGGAACGTTTAAATAATAGCGTGGTAATTCCGTTTATAATTTAAAGCGATATATATATATATATACCTCGGTCTTTAAGAAACTTTTATAGGTATAGTTCAGTTTTCATAGGAAGGCCTTATATGACAGATAGAAAAGTTACTAGATCTACTTTCACGTGTTCATACGTCAATTCATGTGATCTGCAGCTGCCACTGTTATTAGATATTATCAACTCCTATAAAATAACGTTAATAATATATTAAAATATTATCAATGTTGACCGCAAAAAAAATAAGGTTCTTCCTACTAAAATCCTAGCTTATCAACGCCTTTAAACGTTTTACAATTATTTATAAGGTGCTTTATTTGAATCCCGGTAGAGTAAAAATCGATAACTCATCGAGCAATTATCTTCACTTGTTGCGGTATCATGTGAGGTACGAGTGGCTCGAATTTCATCATAATGGCGATGCCAAGGCTCTAAAGACCCTTAGATTGTTTCAATTAAAAAAAAACATTCCTTATGCCGTGTTTTAATACTTGTATGGGGTATTTTTCACATTTTCGTCAATGAGGTTGGTATGAGGAGGATACGTTGCGTTTAGCGAGAGCATAGAATCATTCAGGTGAAAAAAACATCTCAGTACACCCAGCCGGGATTCGAATCCTGACCACCCAATCACGGTAAACTCAGACTGAACGAGACTAGTGCCTTTTTCCCGTGTGTTCTCAATAGGGAATTACTTTAAGGAGTGTATTAATCACAACTTGTGAATGTGTGGAACGCCAAGCCTCCACCGTGGTTCGGATCCCACGTTAAACTTTAGGTCCTCCATTTCATCTCGCAATCACCCTACCATTACACATTAGCGTGTGTACAGCCTGAACGAGTAGTAAGACACGGTGATGATGATGATGATAATAATAATAATAATACTTTAAGGACATTGCCTACCTGTGACATAGCGGAGATCAAGGTAGGATTTCACATGCTAGTGTGTCTACGTTCAGCGAGTTTCAAAGATAAAACATTGGAACAAACCCCATACACTCTTAAATAATTCTAAAAAATAGTCTTACACTGTCACATTATTATTATTTTGATCTTGAAGATTTTGTTTTATTTTAAACTTTTTTAATTGTCTACAACTTAGAATATTTGGTTTATTCGCTAAAATGGGCTTATGAATCTTCCTGCCAGGACGTAGATTAATTAAGTCTGTGGAAGCATATGACCATGTAGAATAGGAAACAAGGAAAAGGTAATTTTGAAATGTAAGTCAATTATGTCCAGGTGCAAATAGTGGAGTGGATGTATATACTTGTCAGCGGAAGAAGGGAATTGCTATAACCAGATAAACATGAAACCTTGCAGGGTGAACTACTCGTTCCCCTCTTCCTCTCTATTTCTACTTCGTACACTAGCGTGTGGTAGCTCTCAAAGTGGGTTAAAAGTTCCTCAAGTTAAGATACAACCCGATACGCAGAATAGCTCCAAAACAAGTTCGTCGAAAATTATATTCAGCCAAATTTCAATCGAACTGAACAAGGATTTGTGGAGTATATATAAACTCTGACAATTCCCTCTAAGCCGATGTGATTTCAAAGCTAACTAAACTCACAGTCGCACACGCTAACCACACGCTATCGACCAACCTCGCCATTCTCATCTTCATGTGTACTACTCTCATTCAATTGCCATGCATGTAGTCGCGTCATGCATATGTAAACGGCGTCGGCTTGAACAAAGAGATGGGTTCTGTGTGAAACGTTGAGCTTCTATCGGATACGTCGGATCAAGAGCGGTCTATATCCATCGAACATATAGGTATAGCGTTAGTTTTAAACAGAGCGTTATGATAACATTTAAAATGTCATGTAAAACATGCTGCATCATTTTAGAAATTTAGTTTTGTAAATGAAATAAATCTACGAATCTTAAATTTTAAGGTTTTTGTGTTTTAAAATAACAGGTATTTAAAAAATAATTGAGATAAAATATTCTAACTTTGAAGTCTTTAATTCCTAAAAAAAATTGTTAAAACTATGTTACCATTGAACACGTTTTTTTATATAGCCAGAGTAATTAATGTAACACAGAAGTATATATATATATATATATATTCTAAAGAGTTCCATTCACTAATAATACACTAAAACATTTTATTTTTCAGCTGTGTTAACCAGCACTAAGACTAAAATCTGTTTCATAGTAAAGTGTTTATAATGGTTCAGAAATTCAAAAAATATATAAATACATATTTTATTTTCCTAAGCAGCTATTACATCGATGAATATGTTCATTTAAAACTCTTAACACTGAATTTCATACAGTTTTGTGATGTGGAGTGTATTATCATCAAATACACGTGGAACTGAATTAAGTTCATTTAAAATACTGATGCCCTTAGATAGATACATTCCATATAGTTGTTTGATGTGCAAAGGAGGGTAATGTATGGAAGAGGTATGCACTTTTTGAACTGACTGAGTACATCAGCACACGACTAATAAACTAACTACCTTCTAACACAGACCCAACACCCAGCTCTTGATAGTAAATTCATGAAATATGAAAGGGAAAAACCAACTATAAATGTTTCCACCATGTCGGGATTCGTACCCGGGACCCTTATTTCTGTAGGCAGACAATTCAACCTTCTTCACTCTTAGCGCGTGGTATTAAAAAAAATATGTTAAACTCGTGTGGCTATTGTTTTTTTGTTTTGGCACACGCTAAAAGGCGTTAGTATCGTCTTGTTTGTTTTTTCTGTGACAGGGAGGTTGAGGTACTAAATCCAGTCTGGGTTTACAGAGATATGTTTTACCTAAATGATTTCCCGTTCTCTCTCCACGCAAATTAAAGGAACATATTTCGCGGTGATAAAAAAAAAAGAAAAAAAAGGTCAAGTAGAGCTCGAACCCATGGCTCCAGCCAGGTCTCGCAGACCTTGGTATCTTGAATGGACGAGCTTGCGCGTGGTCGTGGGAGCTACCTCCTCCCCCTAAAGGTGCCTGCGCACTGGATGGTGCGACGCCTCGCGTCGGTCTTCACCGCCGACGCCGTGTTGACGTCGTGAGCGCCACCGAGACACTTGCTCGACACGTTGCTCGCCGCACGTGTGTGTGTATGTGTGCGTGTGTGCGTGCGTGATAAGGCACTCGTGTGTGACCGTGCAGGCACGTGTTCTCATACCCGCCCGGTTTAACGGCGTCGTTTGACACAATAATTTAACGAGTCACTTAAAACAAGTACTGCCCCATTCGACGGGCGTTAAAAAAAATCACGATACTTGTTTTGAGTGGCTTCTCTTGTTTTTATATTTAAAATAAAATTTAATCAATACTATTGTAGTAGACATTATCCTTCGGATCGTTTCCGTTACATAACGCTACTCGTTAGTAGTCAGAATATATAGCAAAAAATAATAATTCAATTACCATAAAGTTATTTTAAATTAGAAGTAATTGCGTGCTTTCAACTCATACGGGTGATTTGAAAAATTAAATATTGTAATGAATATGTTATGAATAGTATAAAAAATATAAAAAATATAAGTATAAATTAACGGAAATATCATTACTTAATAAATTATAAAAATATGCATTTACTGTAACTTTAAATAGAAATCTAAAGTCGCTTGTTTATATTGCTCTCCGAATATTAGCAATAATTTTATATTAACTTTTAGTTAGTTAAAGGAATATCTGCGTAAAGGACTGGTTCTCAACACTTGCCAAGAGATTTAAGAAGGTGAACTCTTTGTTTTTTACACGTTTTAGATCATTTTTTAAAGGTTATTTAAAACTGTGTGCTCTAGTAGGAAGTTTAGATCTAAGTATGATAAAGGCTTTTAGATTCTAATATCAGTAATCAAAGGATTCGCGGGCATACGCACAGAACTAAAGTGGTTGTATTACAGAGCTATGCCAGGGCTAGAAATCATTTAAAAAACAAAGCCCATGCCCGTAAACCTTAAAAAATAATTTAAACATACTTAATTAGTAGTCAGATAGTATATTTAATGACTGCCATAATTATTTGTTGGAAAAAATATATGATTTTTCTTTGAAATATAATTTTATATTTGCTAGTTTTTATGTACGTATTAATACATTTTTTAATAGATACGATAGTAATTAATTAATTATAACAACGAGGTGCTATTTACTTACGTATGTTAATTTTCGTCTTCCCTATAAAAATTTTCGCATAGATATCTCATTATTAAATTTGTATAGTTTGTTTATAAATTATTATTATTTTATTACCAAGATGCTATTTATATACTGAAGTCTAAAAGGATAATTATTTACTTTCCTCTTCCTTATTAAAATACTAGCATAAGTACCCAGTGTTGCTTCAAACATATAGAAAAAAATATTTTAATTTTATTTATTCCGGCCCAATTTTTAATAAATTTATAAAAATCTAATCAAAAATTTAAAATATCGGCTTCAAGGTGCATATGTTTGTGTTTAAGGCATACTAATTAAAAATGTCAAACCTCTCCTTGGGGTAGATGTCGCGCAATGCTCATGAAAGACAAACACACAAATTCTTGATTTTATTAATATCGATACGCATTGATTTTTAGTAATTAAATTTGTATATATAATTTGTTTGATAATTAATATATTTTATCAACTAACTATTACATTCATAGTGGATGAAATAAAGTTTTATTATTGTTACTTAATACTATATTGATATGGGTTGTAATTTTCACAAACGCAAATAGAAAAAATAGACAATTTTAGAAGTTTTAATAATTGATATAGCATTGACTATCCTCATTATCCCTCCCCGAAACTATTATTGTATTTAAATATATTAAACAAATGACGAAAAAAATTAGTTTATCGTTGATATTATTATCAGTAACCCTATCTGTGGTCTGGTGGTCAGATTTCGTGGTTCGATCCCCGGTGCTTCCACATTTTCTATAAATCAATGGGTCTGTAACAGGGTCAAACTCAGCCTCGTGAGGACAGATTAGGATCTACTTGAATGAAGAAGTAGTGGATCTAGGTTAGAAAACTGAGATTAAAAACCGGAGGGTTCGTTGTGCCGACCACGTGACACCCTATACCCACAAATGTTGGCACTATCTTCGCTAACGATTGTCACTCTGTCGGTATAGCTCGCTTGCGGGCTTAGGCCATGGCTTTTATTTAATTATGATCAGTAATTACCTATTTGTTTTAATATAAATAATAACTAATATATTATATATTATATAGCTATTGGTGAAATAGAGACTGTATGAGACTATAAATATTAAAAAGCCTCGAGTTTGTATCCCAGTCGGGGTTTTCACAATGCATGATTTTTTTTTAAATCCTCTATAATCAAAACAGGCTAGCTGAAAACCACCCAACCTTCTCATATAGTTAATTGCATGTAGACGTGATTATAAACCTTTCATTTAATTATTCGTAAAGTCGGATATAATTAAACATGGCGTGTTCTCGCCCACTGGATTTAAATACAATATTTTGGTTTCTTGTTGATATTTTGTTCTTAGTTAAATTACTTTAAAGGTTAATTAGGTATTCATGCCCCTTCTCGGGCTTCTCGAAATCTAAAATTACTCTTACAGGCTTAGCCCTCTTGGCCGTTGTATTCATAGCGACAACTCTAGATTTACTGAATTTGACTTTTATCATAAAAAGCTAGCCAAACTGAGGGAATTATTTAACGAACTACCTTACAATTAAGAGCTTGAACTATATTTTTATTAATTAAAATATGTTTAAGAAACACTTTTCTTTTTGATTGGTTTTATATAAATAACGTCAATGTCTTATTGATTTGATTTAATTAATATACTTCTCTGTGTCAACATAGTGTCTCCACTTACTAATTAAATTTTGTTTTGTGTTTAACTAAAGTTATTGATTTTCTATGTAATTATTCTAAATTTTGTATTATTATGCATTATTCAGTGCTGATAATCTATCAGCTAGACCCCAATTTTCATGTAAATAGTACCATTTCTGCGATAAAGACGTGTGAGGTGTCATTTTATTCAGTTTTTTTATATATATATTACGAATATGGCAACCCGGAAATCAAAATTGGTAGCTTTCTCATCTTTTTGGCTAAAAAACGTTGAAAAAACGCACTTTTTTTGTTTTTCTTTTTCCCTTACTAACCATAAATTTAAAAAAAAATGTTCTCACAAAATTTGCTTAGCTATAAATTCTCTATGAAAAAGGTTCAGTTCATTTTTAAGGTTGAACCAACGATAAAAGCCTTTAACGAAGGTCAAACCTAAATAATATCGCGTTATTCCGAGTCTTAAATGCATCACGCAAAGTTAATATGCTTAAAATCCACCAAACTGAATGTTATATATAGTTATAATATATTAATATGTAATTTCTATTCACAAAACAAAATTTGTTTAATTTATATTACATCACAAAGTTTATCATCAGCGTTTCCCGTTTTAATTTTACGGTTGACACAAACAAGTACGGTAAATTCATACTTTGGTAAGGTTTAATGCATATTTATTCACACATAGCTTACTATTGGTACATATTAGTTATATGGTGACTTTCGCTACGAACATACATATTTCTATAGTTGTTCTTAAAACAAACTGGTGGTATTTCGGAACCAAAAAAGAATTCTGGAAATATTAAGATGTATAACAACTCTTTGTACTGTGTATCTATTTATAGCTTCACTAACATCCTTCTTCAAAATCATCATCGCCGTCATTAATATTGTCACCATCACAGTCATTATCTGCATACTCTTCATTCTCTGTATCAATGTTTTGTTTATCACACGAGCAGCTGCAAATGTCGGCGCATGGGAGGTTGACGTCCGAACACGTGCATGATCCTGGTTGACAGGATTTGCAGCTGTTCTCCATCCAGTACTTCTTCAGGAGCGGATTGACTTTCAAGTCACTTAATGGCAATCATAGGCGCTGACTTGTAAAAAAACACTGGGAGTGCTCGATAAAAAGGGGTGTGGGCGTGGCATAAAATTTGCAAATTTTCCAGCGCCGTATTTAAAAAAATGGCCACAATTAAGGTGCAGTTTGCTAGTCTCAATATATGTTTAATTAAATAAAAATAAATTTAATAAATGAAAACAAATATGCACAACACAAAAATAATACCTAAAATACTAGTACTCACACTAACCAAACTATAATGGAAACATGGTGACAAATGCCAGGCTGTCAGGTCACGAGTGGCGAGTGCTACCAACTGATCACGCTTGCTTCCATATCAGATGATAGCACCTGCCCTTTGCTAAGCTAGAAAATACTGTTCGCAGAGCAACCCTATATCCAAGATAGAACTAGCTCCGTAATATTAAGGTTTTAAAAAGGCTGAAATATTGGGGGTTCTGAGCACCCTTGAAAATATTGTTGGGAATGTTTAGTATGCAAAGAACCCTTGCAGTCGGCGATTATGATGGCAATGTAGCCATTGTGCTCATACCATCCATGCTCATATGGTGTGGGAGCCATCTGAAAGCATGTTAAAGATCTCCCTCATATAGCGGCCTGATAGTTGGCTCTACTCACCTGGCGGCCTAATGCTGAATGACAAGGAGATAAGAGCTCTGGCAGAATATTGACTCCTTTACAGCAGCACAAATCAAACTTCAGTTTATTTACGTAATCTTTTTTTCCCGACTTACTTTTGACACACAAACTTCTCCAAGCTGGCATTTAGGGGCTCACCCACCATACATTCTTCACCAAAGACTTTGAACGATTCAATTTAGTGTGCTTCAGTACTAATTAGTTTGAAAGGCGTCCTCTTTCCTTTGCCGTAAAAGGCTGAAACTCTGTCACAGCTTGTGAAGCTATGAAACCTAATCAGAGCTTTCATGGAATCATCAGTGTTTCAGCCATCTGAAAGTTTAGGGTTGTGCTTGCCAACAACATTTTGAAGGAAGACAATCCGATCTTTTCCTTGCTTACCAATCCTCACATAAACTTGGCATTTAATTTGTTGAATGAAATCTAGTAGAATGATTAGGACATCGGTATCATCAGCATGATCAAGAACTGCAGGGGTGTTGCTTTCTCCAACATGTGCAGCATGTAATGCTATCCTTGTGTCGGCCTCTTCGTGGTCACAAGCAAGTTCAGTAAATTCTGTCGCTTCAACAGACGTTACTTTCCAGAACTTGTCTTCATTATCAATTAACATAACTCTACTCTGTAGTTTGCTTTGATAAATGTGTGTGCTCCACAATTCAATTAGAAACTTAATGAAGTTAGCCTTGTTTAAATTAGCTGCAAGGAACTGTGGCCAAGACTTAACTTTGAAGCCTCCTTTGTTATTTGCATACAATGCAGGTGTAGTATTATCTTGTCGGTGAGCTCTCTCGAAGTCTTTAATCGAGTTAATTTTGTACAAATCAAAAACTCTGTCGATTCTGTTTCCTGGGCTGTGGAGTAACTTTGGGAAGATTGTCCCACCAATAGAAAATGTACAATGTTTTGTGGATATCAGTAATTATTACACATAATCATTATTAAATTCCATGTATTATTCTCGGCAATTCAATTTGGTGGATTTTAAGCATATTAACTTTGCGTGACGCATATAAGACTCGGAATAGCGGGGTATTATTCAGGTTTGACCCTCGCTTTTATCGTCGGTTCAACCTTAAAAATTAACTGAACCTTTTTTGTAGAGAATTTATAGCTAAACAAATTTTGTATGAATAAATATTTTTTTAAATCTATATTTAGTAAGGGAAAAAATAAAAACAAAAAATGTGCGTTATTTTCAAAGTTTTTTTAGCAAAAAAAAGATGGAAAAGCTACCCATTTCGATTTCCGGGTTGCCATATTCGTAATATAAGGTTAAGGCGTCTAAGAGTACGCATCGTCTAAGAGTACGCACATTAAGATTTCAGCAATTGGCAAACATGGGAATCTTGTTATAGGTATTTAGACTGTTGGCCGACACTATAATGCAGACAATTGAAATTGAAATTATAATAATCATGTTTCATTAAATTTAATTTTCCTTTTTCTTAGTGCTGGCCAACAGTCAAGACCTCTAACAGAACGCATAGCTTGCAAATAGGAGATACATTATCTTTACTAAACAAAAGATTATACACTAAAATTAATTCATAACTAAATCCTAACAAAGAGTAAAATCAAGAAAAGATTAGACTCAAGAATAATAATTAATTATTTAGAAAATAATCCACTATGAAAAATACGGACAGTTATTCTTTTCGTGCCGGTATAAAAATCCAGTAACCTTTAACCAATAAAATGATAAAGTCATTCTAAAGCGATATAAAATAAAAATGAATGCTTTTAGTTAAAATTATTTGCGTATTAAATCCATAAAATGATAACACGTTCATACTCATATTTGTAAAAAGTACTAAACACTATGACCCAATCATTAGGTAAGTCTTCCTCTATTTTCTATCACCGCGTCTTACTAACTGTTCAGTTTATAAGGATATAGTGATAGTTATTTTAATGGAGTAGAAATAAGAAAGGACGCATTTTAGAAGTAATATACCAGCATTCTCGTAGAAGAAGAGTGGGAAACCATCTATGAAAAAACCCTCAGTAGACCCAACCAAGATTTGAACCTCTATCTCCCCGTCTTTAGCAGGCCAGTCTAATAAGAGAATGACGCCTCAGACCATTCGGCCACTTAGGCGGTTTTTTGCTATATTAATTGGTATATTCATGTAAGATGAATTTAAAGCTACGTTAAAGTTATATATCAACTTACTAGCTCATGATATATATATATCTTATGCTATCTTATAAAAATAGTGGTTTTAACAAACTTAATAAGACCAACATCATTATTATAAATTACTAATACTATATTTAAAACCAATTCTATTGATTTTTTTTTATTGGTACAATCTCGCATCCATTTTACCTTCCCCTACAAATATTGGGTACAGTTACGTGTTAAGTAATGTTGCCAGGGTGTGCAGATTTAGTTCAAACTGTACCTGTAATATGTTCTCATAGTTCAATAAGACATTCATTGATCGGGTTTCTCTGGAAATACATTCCAAAGGGACAGCAGAGACTAAGCTACAGTAGCCCCATGGCTTCTTTGGTGCTGACTGACAGTTCACAGCTGACTTCTGACAGTCAACATTTAGGTATATACCTAAATTTTGACTGTCAGAAGTGACAGCTGCTAAACACATGTTTTTTGCAGATCATATGGTTCGGCGTAGGGATACATAATTTGGTCTGGTAACTTTTCAAATCCGTCAGCTGTGAGCTGTGAGCTGTCAGTCAGCACCAAAGAAGCCATGGGGCTACTGTATGTATGATTGGTCAAATGGGAACAGGCAGGGGAGAATATAAAACAGGAACAGTTGTAACAAGATATGCTTAACCTGGCAACACTCCACGACTCACCAATGGTTATACATCAAAACTCTCCAAGTAAAGGGTTTGAAGGATCGATTTTTTTTAAAGCACACCAGCATTTCTTTATTGAATGGATGGAAACCACGCTATAGAAAATAAATCTCAGTACATAGTTTCGGAATCGAACCATGGCGTCCTAAATCAGGAGCTGCTACACTATATGTGTGGCTATGAAGAATACAAGTTCAGGATACGCACCAATTAAATTATAGAAAATTATTATTTTACAATTTATAATAACTTAATACAACCGTTCATAACTATTTAAAGCTTAAACAATCGCCCATTATTATAAAAAAAAATATCTCCCACGTTTCACTACCCGTTAGACTTATACGCAAATTACGCAAATGTTTTAAGAATTAGTAGGTGACCTGGTGGTTTAGGGGTAAGGTGTCGGACTTCTGTGCTGAGGGTCCGGGGTTCAATCCTCGGTCCCGACACAGATTTATCTGATTGCCAAACCCTTCCTTCACCTCTGACAAGACGTGTATTAATCACAACTTGTGAATGTGTGGAATACCAGGCCTCCACCGTGGTTCGGATTCCACGTAAAACTGTAGGTCCTTCATTTCATTTCACAATCACCCTACCATTGCACATTAGCGTGTGTATAACCCGAACGGGTAGTAAGACGCGGTGCTAATAATAATAATAAAAATAATTTAAGAATTAGGAAGCAATGTACCCGAAATTGCATGGAGTAATTGTGGGAAACAATTTAGGAAAATATACCCTAATTACACCCGACCTGGATTCGAACCCCGATCTTCTCGTAATTGGCAATGAAGCCAATTGTGAGAGTGACGCCTTTAACCATGCGGTCACCGAAGCGTATTTTTTTTACCATAGCTGATTACATAAAATTGAAGATAAATTCAGGTAAGTACATATTAACTACGTCATTACCGTTTGTAACAAAGAGCATTTATCTTAAAGAGACAGTCGTTAATTCTGATCGCTATCCCGTGGTAAAGTTGTCGTTAAATATATTAACGTCCATTTAGAAACCCGCTCTAAATTTGTGGTCCACAGAGAAGAGTAGCTAATCCTAGCGAATAAAACTTTTTAATTAGATAGGAGAGGGTGTAATCTGGAGGGGCGGTGAGGGGGAACCATAAATATCGAGTTGCATGAAAAGGGATTTTAGAAGGGCGTTTATATATTCCCCTCTAGAAAAAAAATATTATTTTAATCTAAAGAAATATATTTTAAATTGATAATCGTTTAAACAAAGTCCCACTAACCCAACTCAATACAATAAAAAAATAATAGACATATTAAAACAATCAATAAACAACTTAATTATCAATTAATAGTACTTCGCAAGAGATAATTTACGTTGTTATTTTTAATTTAAAATAAAATATAAATTTTACTATCAAGCAAAAGGGAAAAGTTTGAAAAAAAAAATCCATTTAAGTTTAATTTCTTGAAATAGCCTTGGTGTTAATTAGTTTTGGAAAAAAATGGGAAGAGACCATTGGGAAGACCTCGACCCAGATAAGAGGATAACATTCGAATGGACATGAAAGAAATAGGGTGTAATGAGGTGGACTGGATAGAACTAGCTCAAGATAGAGAAATGTGGCTTACTTCTGTTAAGTGCGGCAGTGGACTCTCGAGTTCCTAGTGCCATAGAGTAAGTAAGAGAAATGTTATTAGACAAAGCTGGGAAACATATAATGGGATCACCATAACATTTAGAGATTAAAGTAGATTATCTAATACTTACCAAACGTCACGAAAGCTGTCAATATTGACAGCTGTAAGACACAGATGTCAATATTGACAGCTGTAAGACACATGAAATAAGTTTTTTTGATGTGTTTTTATCATATCTTTATACCCACTCAGACTTTCTGCATGGTTACACCAATGGATAGGGGTTATCGGGGTGGAGCTTAGAGGAGAAGTATCAGCATTAGATTGGAGGGTTGGTGGAGCACCTTTACGAAAAACCACCCTCAGTACATCTAACCGGGACTCGAAACCCTTTCTTCATGTTGTTTACAAACCAAAACTAACGAGTTGGACGTCGAAACGCATCTACTGATGCATGTGAAAGTAGATTTAATAATCTTTTTAATTAGTTTCTTACTATGGCAGTCCAACTGTACTTATTGCATCAGATACTTTGTATCAAGAAACATCGGAATCAGTGCGAGTCTACACCGCATTCAATCACACATTTATTGTTTGTTTGTTTATTTGTTTGTTTGTTTGTTTATAACGCCGCGTCTTACTACCCGTTCAGGTTATTCGCTTGTGTACTAATTACTCTAATAGTTATAGAAATGTGTAAGGCTATATTTATAGAAAGTGTACCCGCATTCTAATTGAGAGAGACTGAGAAACCGTTTTGGAAAAACCACCCTCATTACACCCGACCGAGATTTGAACCTCGCTCTCCCCGCCATCTTCGGTCTAGTCTACTGCGAGAGTAGCGCGTTAGACCATGCGGCCACTGGAGTGGATCATTTATTGTTCAAGGTAATATCAATTAATTTGAGGTTTCAAACTAGCACTATGTAATAACATGGATATTAACACATGACTTACAAACTAACTTAATGTAAGAAATCGCACTCACCACCATGCACGTGACTCTACTGTGAGCAGATAATTTCTGGCAAAAAGGAACTTTAATAAAATACACTCTTTTTTTTTAATTCGACATTGATAACCATTTACTGTACTATTAGTATTATTTTATAGGTTTTGATAATATCTATCAAAAGTGAGAGATATATATCACAGGACTTGACGTATGAATACGTCGATGTAGACTTAGTTCCTTTTCTATCTGTCATATAAGTTTATACTTATGAAAATTTGATGGTAGCGATATACCTGACTCTAGGATCCAATCAGGTTTACAGAGACAACACTCGGTCGCCTTACTCGCGGGGAAAGATAATGGTGTATTGGGAACTTTTTGTGTGAGAGGTTGGTAGATTAGGTACCGTCGACACCACTAGAAGGAATTAGAAACAGGTGGATTGGACACTTCACAGTAGAATATTAATTGGAAATAAATGCAATAAATCGGCAGCAGACTTCAGTTAAGTATAAGGTTGGTTTCACACCAACGAGTCCCGAGTCGAGTCGAGTCTCATAGAGTCGAGTCCAATATGACTCTAGAGTCAAGGCCTTTCACACTAGTGAGTCGAGTCATTGATGAGTCCACTTGTTTTGATTAAAGAGCTCGTGTAAAATTGATGCAGTCCTAGCGGTTCCTATAAATACATTTGTATGGAGACGCCGGCGTAGACGCCTAAAAAAGACGTCGCTTAGTGTGGATTTACCTTATGAAACGATGCACCACCTTTGGTAGTTTTTCGCACTTGTTTCCTAATAGCGGAAACTGTATTTCTATACCTATGTTCGGGATGGGAATCGAAGGATGCTCTTGAACGAGAACAATGAAGTATTCAGTGTTCATGCTATTAAACTTGAAAAGCAGTGGAAATAGTACACTTGACTCGGCTGAACTGACGAAATCTGTAATCTGCTGAATCATGGACTTTGACTCGGTTAGACTCGGGGTGACTCGGCTCGCCGGTGTGAAAGGTATTGGTCCTCCATCGTGCTATCAAATACAATATGTACTTGTCTCAATTGGTGAGTCAGACTCGACTCGGGACTCGTTGGTGTGAAACCAGCCTAAGCCATCCAACTGAACGCTAGCTACTGCGTTTATCTGCGAGGTGATATCAATTATTATTACTAGCGGGAGGGGAGCAAGGTAGGTTAAGTAGGACTAGAATTGCCTAATCCACCTTAGGAGGAAAATCGTACCGCAAAGCTGTATGTCTATTACTGTT
>CABFWB010003872.1:35104-47961 GCA_902151455.1 Timema bartmani | reverse complement strand
TGAAATGGAGGACCTACAGTTTAACGTGGTATCCGAACCACGGTAGAGGCCTGGCATTCCTCACATTCACAAGTTGTGATTAATACACGTCTTGTCAGAGGTGAAGGAAGGGTTTGGCAATCAGATAAATCTGTGCCGGGACCGAGGGTTGAACCCCGGACCCTCAGAACAGAAGTCTGACACCTTACCCCTAGACCGAAATTGTTGTTAAGTTCAGTGAAGCTACAATATTATAAATGTCATAACCTATACTTCCAGATTTTTTTGTCGTAAATCTCGATTAAAGTTATATTGTGCATTGCTTCTTGTGTGTGTGTGTTTTTTTTTGTTTTGTTTTTCAGTTTCGTTTGAGACATTCTCATGGTTGTAATCGAACTCATGATTATTTGAAGAGTTGCACTCGACTGTGTTGGCGTTTGTGACTATAATTATACAAATATTGACCAGCTGAGCTCACGGTATTATGATAAAAGCCGGTGCACGCAACCGGCTCGGATAGAATACACGACAAGACAATAGAGATAGAAGGATTAGTGTTCTCTCTCTCTCTCACAGGCCCATAGCTAGAATATATTCTCGTGTCTTTCTTACTCACCGCTTCACAAAAATCGTGCATTTTAGCAGTTTATGTTTTTGGACCTTTCATGCGTTTACCAATTGAGGATTGGGTTCTGTTGAATACATTACTCTCTGGCTTTAAGGTGGGATTGAAGGGGACTTGAGAAAAGGTCAGTGTTATTGCAGTTGTTATTGCAAAACTTTTTTTTGGCAAAAATAAATAACCTATCGCTCCAATACTATCATAGAATATAATTTTCTTCACATGGTGACCTCAAAATTTCTTGAATATCTGTCAAGGGTGTTCTGGAATTTAATTAACACTTTTTATCTTCATTTTAAAAAGTTTGTTAGATTATGCCACCATGATCATAACAGATATTCAACAGCTGTTGATATCAACATGTGAATTAAATTAAACTCTATGTCTGTACTGGAGCAATATTTTATTTATTTTGGCCAAAATAAAATATTTTGCCATAAAATCTGCAAAAACATTGGCCTTTTCTCGCGTTACCTTCCCTCCCACCTTAAGAAACTCGAAAGGCCTTGGTCCCCAAAACCCGAACTCGTCATTAAACTCTACTCTGAAACACCTCCATCCAATACCTAAGCTCACTCCCAACTAGGTACGTGAGTTGGAATTTTTCCTCCTATTTTTTCATAAGACGGGCTTTAACTGACATTTAGAAAAGTCACAGAACCTCCTTTCATGCATCCATACTTCAAGTCATGTGATATACATCTGTTACTTTTGGTAGATATTATCAATACCTATAAAATAACGCTAATAAAGTAATAATATAGTAAAATAGTATCAATA
The DNA here is from genome assembly GCA_902151455.1 of Timema bartmani. NCBI lineage: Eukaryota > Metazoa > Arthropoda > Insecta > Phasmatodea > Timematidae > Timema > Timema bartmani. Next base: position 46,580 of record CABFWB010003872.1, on the reverse strand, counting down.
TTTTATTTATAGCGCCTCGTTTTACTTACTACCTGTTCAGGTTATACGCATATGTACTATTTACGCTAGTAAGATAGGGACTCGGAAGATTGAATTTAGATTAAATGTACCCAAATTTGCCCGGATAGAGAGTGTGGAAAAACAGTTTAGAAAACCACCCACAGTACACTCTACCGGAATTTGAACCCTCATATCCTTGTAATCGGTAGTCTAATCCAACATGACAGAGTAATGATAATGTTCTCCTCATCCATCAGTAGAGAATGTATTGGTCAGGTATTAACGGAAATACATTCTCATGTGAGGTATGTAGAGCAGATCCTACGGGCCAGTTTCATAGTCAGATTTAGTACGCCTCAAGGGTGGTCCTATACTAAATACAAGACGTCACCTACCTGAAATTGAATGGAATGGGCCAGTTTCATATGCGAAACTGGCCCATTCCATTTTGGTCTAGGTAGGTGTCGTCCTGTATTTAGTATCGACTCGCACTTTAGGCGTACTAAATCTGACTATGAAAGTGGCCCTTTGTACGCCTCAAGTGCGGTCCTATATTAATACAGGATGACCTAATTACCTATTTCAGAATGGAATGGGCCAGTTTCATATATGTGAGATGAGGTAAGTGTCAACTTGTATTTAGTACACCGCTGCACTAGAGGTGTAACAGGTCTGACTAAGAAACTGGATAAATGGGGACGGATAGGGTGAGATTAGATCACAGGTACAGTTGTAACAAGCTCTGCTTACTCTGGAAACACTACACGACACGACACTGGTTGTGACTGGGTAATAAAGGTTAGGTATTGATGTTTTAGTTAGTAAAGCAGATAATGTGCTTATATAACACAACGTTAAAATTGTTTTACACTCTTCGGTGGGTCCATGGTCTAAGGCGCCACTCTCGCAATAGACTAGACTGCCGATGATGGGAAGATCGTAGTTAGATCCCGGTCTTCTAAATTCAACCTTAACACATCCCAAGTCATTAGCGTAATTAGTACATAAGCATATAACCTGAACGGGTAGTAAGACGTGGTGCTAGAAAAAAGTTTTCTTTAAATTACAAACTTAACATTTTAACTTATTAATCAAAGTATATTACTTTTTAAATAAATTCAATGAATTGGGTAGAGAATATAGGAATTCATATATTCCGTACGTCTCTGTAAATTATTTTTAAAAAAAATGATGTTTTTAACATCCATAATGGGGTGGTTTTTTTTCGTATAAATAAATGGAAACAGGCCATTGAAATGGTGTGCCCTGCTACAAACCTCTAATCCATTTTCAACGATCCTACTCTAGTAATTATTGATATTGCGTCCCGTTTTGACGTCTGGTCTTCTGTGGTGCCGGTAACATAAGTAAGAGCTACCTCTCCCTATCCAACCTCCCTTCTATTCACTCCATCTAACCCCCGCTGGTAAAGTTATTGTCCCGTGGTTGGCAGCACTGCTGAAAGTGACACTCCGTCCCTTTATCTCCCCCACCCACCTTTCCCGTCCAACCAAACAAACTCACCTAGCTTTTTGTCGGCTCCATACAAAGTTTTAACTTTGAAAATACACTTTTCAGCTTGGTCGTATTGTAATAATTAGGGTAAGGGGGGAGGGAGTGGATGCATTTAGTTTTAGAATGTAATTAATTTCTAAAAATAAACAAAAACCACATGTCACATTCAATCACTTCATGAATACATTATTAATAAATTTTATTTTAAAATATCAGTTTTGTTTTGTTCATTTGATGGATTTCATTTGGCCGGCTTTTAGAAACGTATCTTTATTAACCATTATATAACATATAGCAATGATCCTAAACGTTATTTTAACGCTTTCTAAACACACAAATTAATCAGTAAAAGACTTGCAAACTATATTATCCCAGAACAGTAAGCCTAACACTAAACTGGCAGACATTTACTAATCGGATAACAGAATGAACCCGCATATAAATACAGTAGTAGATTTATTTGTCAGATTCATCCAGAATCAAACCAGAGACCTTTAGAATTTTACTATCCTAAATACAGTAGAGAATAAAATTAGAATGGGCTTGAAAGAGATAGGGTAATGAGGTGGACTGGATAGAACAGCTCAAGATAGGGATATGGTGTAGTGAGGTAGACTGGATAGAACTAGCTCAAGACAGGGATAACGTGTAATGAGGTTGACTGGATAGAACTAGCTCAAGATAGGGATAGGGTGTAGTGAGGTTGACTGGATAGAACTAGCTCAAGATAAGGATAGGGTGTAGTGAGGTGGACTGAATAAAAATAGCTCAAGATAAGGATAGGGTGTAGGGATGTTGACTGAATAGAACTAACTCAAGATAGGGATAGGGTTTAGTGAGGTTGACTGGATAGAACTAGTTCAAGATAGGGATATGTTGTAGGGAGGTAGACTGGGTAGAACTAACTCAAGATAGGGATAGGGTGTAGTGAGGTTGACTGGATAGAATTAACTCAAGATAGGGATAGGGTCTATTGAGGTTGACTGGATAGAACTAACTCAAGATAGGGATAGGGTGTAGGGAGGTTGACTGGATAGAACCAACTCAAGATAGGGTTAGGGTGTAATGAAGTGGACTGGATAGAACTAGCTCAAGATAGGGATAGGGTGTAATGAAGTGGACTGGATAGAACTAGCTCAAGATAGGGTTAGGGTCTATTGAGGTAGACTGGATAGAACTAACTCAAGATAGGGTTAGGGTTTAATGAAGTGGACTGGATAGAACTAGCTCAAGATAGGGATAGGGTGTAATGAAGTGGACTGGATAGAACCAGCTCAAAATGGGGATAGGTGGCATACTTTGTAGGCACTACGATTTACTTTCGAGCTCCTAATGCCATAAAGTAAGAATTATTTCGTCCACTAAACACACATGTTACAGTTTTTTTTACATGCGAGAGACGTCCAATTACAGCACCACACCAACTACCTTAAGTTTTTGTGCGACCATTCTTATGGTTTTTTTTATTTGTCCTGTTTGTTGGTTTATTCCAGCAAAGTTGACTGTCTTCCTGTATATGTGGGGTGGGGTAAGCTCAAAATTTGGATAATTTTGGCTTTAAATTATGGGAATGTGACTTATTAAAGGGACGAGTGGCCGGTTGAAGAGTACGTGAATTAAGGTAATCATTTTTGCATATTTCATAACGAAAATCTCTTTTGTCTAAATAAATATGTCTTAGTTAGACACGTTTGGTTTAATTTTCTATGCATGTTATTCTCAACTTTTTACTTTTTCGCTATCTTACAGGTAGAGAAAGTATTGTGATCGTCAAAAAAATCGAACTCGATATTTTGATGAATGTTGATGTTTCATGACCCCCCGAATCCGAAAAAGTTGTTTTTGAATTTCCGTCTGTATGTCTGTACCTCGGTATAGAGCCTAAACTATTTTACCGATCGGGCTAAAACTTGATATCTAGGGTTTTCATAGGGTTGCCCCGAGTGGTTTTTGGAATTGGATATCTAATCCTAAAATTAAAGTTAATTTACTGAAGGGCAAAAAGAGAAAAATTCTATTTCCTCAAAATCGGCTCTAACGATTTTGATTAAATATCATTTCTAAATATTTCAAACAAAATGGCTACCCTCAATATTTCGGCAAAATGAATTCAAGGGTTCCGGTCGGAAGCGTAAATTCTTATTTTTGTATCATATCTCCGTAAATATTTGAGATATGAAATTCGTAACGATTTTGATTAAAGTTTGTATCTAGGTGTTGATTAAGATCACAAATAAAATTGATATTTTCATTTTCCTATGAAAATGACTTTTAGGGTATTTTATAGAAGCGGAGATTTCCGTATCTCCGCAACTATTTGAGATAATAAATAACTTTTTATTTGAAATATATTTTTATAAAACCAATAGTTTCTTAGATATTCGCAAATATATTGATACCATTTTGTGAGCTTTAGTGTTAAAGAGATACCAACACTTTATCGCGATAATTCTCCAATGCCATAGAGTAATTAAATATAAGTCTCTCAAAAATTTATGTTATTTCCCCTTAAACCTCTTAGGAGAAATGTTAGCACAACAATGATCTATCTCCATTTTAGACTCAATAGTCAATATTTACATTTTTTATTGGTAAAAATTTATAAATGAGGAATTTAATAGCAATACGATGACATGAAGATGTGCAAAACCTAATAAAACGTTGAAAATTTTAACCGGAAGTCGAAATTTTAAAAGGAAGTGTTGACCCTTGTGGACTCAATATCGATCAAAACATAGAAATGAGGACATTAATTTTTTTTAATAAAATTATAAAATTTAAAACCGGGTCTCAAAAAAATGTTTTTCATAAGTATAGTGCAATTTATGCTTGGGTTTTCTAGTGTATATTATTTCGTTTCACATTTATTAAGAGTTTTGAGTAAATATCTCCATTTTTAAACAAGAGCGAGAAAGTCCGTGCGGAGTTCCGTACAATTTATTTATGAATATTTGTCATGGACATGGCATAATTTGGCCAATACTTTTTATCTTCATTTAAAAAATTTCTGTTTGTAATACACTGTGCTCTAAGCGGATATTCAAGGAATGTTGAGAGTACAGTCTGTATAAATTAAACCAAACGTTTCTACTGGAACAATATTTTATTTGTTTTGGGCCAAAAACCCACCATAATTCAAACCTCAACCTATAATAATCAGTTTTGAGTCTAGAACGCACGAGAAAACGTCCATCGTGATTTTCCTGTCTCTCAGTTGTGTTTAAAACAAAATCCCGAAAAGAATTTCCCATTGTTTTCATTCCTCGATAATTGGAGATGTAATAGCTGAGTCATCTATTCTTTGCCGCATTCTGAACGGGCCTTGTTTGTTTCATGTCCTCGCTATAAACCATCCATCTTTGTCTTCTCAAAATCTCTGCCCTCCACCATTCGGGGAATTTATTCTCTTGTACAAGACATTTCCATTTCCACTGAAATTGATAGGATTATTTTACTTCACTAATGGAATTTTCCTTCCGCCGCAGATAAATGTTGGAAACTTCTTGGGTTTGGGTGTTTATGGGTTCTAGGAATATTAATCTTTTAGAATATAATATAATGTAAGCTTATAAATAAGTATAAATCTATATTTTCTGTGAAAAAAATACGTGTTTTTTTTTTGTGAAATAAATATTTGTTCTGTCTTTCTCGAGACGCCTAAGAGAGAGAAATTATTATGAGCATTAAAAAAATGTTAACTCAAGATTTTTATGGTCCAAAACTTGGTATCTACGGTTTTAATAGGTTTACCCAAAGGTATTTTACGAAATTATCTATCCAACCCTAAAATGGTTTACTCGCGGGCGAATAGAGAACTACACGATTTTCTTGTAATTGGCTTGAATGCTTTTGATTACAGTTCGTATTTACTATTTAGGCACTCTTTAAGGTTCTAAACAAGATAACATCGCATTTTTCCAGGAAAATGACTTTAGAGAGTACCAAGGGGAGATCTCAATTTTGATCATGTCTCATCAACTCTTTGATACGAAATAGCTTATCATTAAAAAGTTGTAGCTCTATACAAAATAAAAAACTTATAATTTAAATTTATTTCTATAAACCAATATTTTCAAATATAAATTTATAAATAAGTCAAAATCAAGATTTTTTTTGTGAAATAAATAATATTTGTTCTCACTCAATAGTTATAATTTTGATAGCATTTACATTTTACTTCAAGTTCTTCTGGTTTCTCTTTTTTCTTTATTGCTCCACTTATCACTATCAAATTACACCCATAAGCATATAATTACACTAATTAAGTAGGAATTAGGAAGGAATATTTGAGATAAACTGTACTCACGTTATTTTGGAAGGAGAGCGTGAAACAATTATGTAAAAAAAATTTGCCTTCACCAAACCTGGCCGATATTTGAACCCCGGCCTCCTCGTCACTGCTAAATCAGACTAGTGAGCCTGACATTTGGTCCACATGATCATCACTGTGATTTGTTAAATGCTACTAATTTTACTGAGAAATAATTGTGTTTGAATACAAGTATATTTACATTAAGTTTATAAAATATATTAACAAATAATGGTGTCTTGTATTCGAGATGAAATGTAATGACAAAATAAGAACATAATTTAAATTCGGCCCAATTAACAGCCATGAGGCCAGCTTATAATTAAAGAAAAGTATACTTTGGTAAAAAAAAAGTATATAATATCATAAATCCAGAAGAATGAATCATTTCCATGGTTCTAAATAAACAAGTATATTTATAAGGAACGCTTTGATAATACTTCATTTGTATTTATACCTAAAAATATGTTTCACTGTCTTTTTTGTTTAAAAAAAAAGATCATGTTGCGTATTCAAATGCCACTATTTTTTTTTAAAAAAGATGACAAAAAAAGTAGTTTGTTGATTCCTTAACTCTCATTAGGAATTTAAATGAGACGGTAAAGAAAATAAGCTCCTTTAGGAAGAAAAGAAGAATTTAAAACATACAAACTGCGTTGAATAACAAGCGTACTTTTGTTTAATTTACTGCAGGGTTTGGGAAGAAATATCTACAAGTAACTTAAAAAACTTATAGCTCTTTTTGTTGGTTTTTTTAGTAAGATTCTCCTTCAAATTAAGTACATATACATTCTAGGAGGATATAAGCCAGATGCTTATTTGTATAGAGTAGTTTATTTGAGACAAATGGATAAATTTTTTTTAAAAATGTGTCTTTTGTATTTTTATGAAAGGATCAACTTTTCTTCGTATCATTATAACTTAAACACATTTTACGTCTTGTTTTATTAGCTCTGTTTAATTTTAGTAAAATTTTAAAAGATACTACACTACATTTTACTGACTTTGTATGGGTATTTCTTAATATGAAGAATCTTCTTGTTTCATAGCTTTGGAATATATTTGTATGCTTGTTGAATTGACTTTACCGAGATTTTTTTTTTGCTACCTCATAATTAATTATTACTTAGAAATGTTCCCACCGCGCCAGGGTTAGTAGATTCTAGAACTCACTCTTTTTTTTTAGCACCGTGTCTTACTACCCGTTCGGATTATCCACTTATGTACTAATTAAGTTAATTTGTCTAGGGATTAGAAAGGTTTAACTACGCTGATGAAAGAGAGGAAATGCATCTAAATTTGAGTGGTGAGAGAGTGGAAAGCTATTTAGGAATAACTTGTCTCACTACACCCGACCAGGATTTGAACCCGGATCTCCCCGTCACCAGTCCAACGCGATAGTGACGAGCTGGTCCGCTCGAACATCGATGTGGTAGAATTGGTTGTCTGGTTTTTCCTACCTTAGTTTAAGTTAGTTTGTAAATCTATTGCAGATATCTTGTCCTTAAAAAGTTAATAATACGTAAGATACACGTTTAAAAAAACCTCTAACTTGTGACCAGTTGGTTGATGAGAATCTTCAGGTGATATAGTAACAAAGCCGGGAATCGAACCAAGAGGTATTTTGGTACAGTTGTCACACCACGATTGAAACATTCTCACTAAAGATACAGATTAGCGCATAAATTTTGTGCTTCACTTTACATCCATTGCTGTTTCCAGCCTGTGGCCCGAGTCAGTTTTTTATTCAAGCCATATATTTTCCACTACCGGCTTACTAGGACTGTCGTGACTTCATATGTCTTATAGTCTAACTTATTACTAGAACAGACACAACATCCATGCCCCAGGCCGGTAATTCATCACTGTGCAAGGGTATACCCATATTTTACAAGTGATACATTTTCGGCCATGCCGGGAATCGAATCCAAGACCCTTAGCTCAGTAGAGAAACATGCTATCAACTGAGCTAAGGTGTTGGATAGAGTTTTGAGCTAGCGGTTAACTAAAAGTTAAATTTCAATGGAAATTAATGTGAAAAATATTTATTTATGTTCTGTTAGTTTCTCATGTCTGTTCCAAATGTACTTTTGACCTAGTTTTTATTCACCCTTAAACTTAAAATAATATTAAAAACAACAAAATATATTTCTCGTAGCTTAATGTTATTATAAAATAACGTACCTACAAATACATGTTTGTATTGATGTATGAATCGTATGAAATGTTTTTGAAGGAGAAAAATAAATTACTCTAGTATTGATTTAATATTATTTAATATTTAATATAAATACCCGGCTAGCCAATAGAAATGTATGGCTTTAAATAGTTGAACAATAGCGTATTTTCCATGAAATAAAAAATATGTCACGCGTTTTACTATCCTTCCAAAGATGCACATTATTTGCGATTGGGTAGGGATGAAGGGAGTAGAATTTGAGTGGAGATAGAGTGCAAAACCCTTTCAATACATTTATCAAGAATTCGAACCCCGTACCTTTAAGCCACACTACAACCAGATCAGGTTGATGCCTTATCCCACGTTCCCACTCATGGCTGGCGTGGGATTTCTTAATTTGATTTCTAATTGATTTATGGTGTTTCTAGAAATAATGGACTCAATGGGCCACAGACCATTCGTTTTATTCCCCTTTGTAACTTTCCAGCACAACAGAAGAGGTTTCAAAATTCCCTCGACACTGGGGTCGAACCGGTACAAAGTGGATACCGTGGGGACTAATCAATACCGCTTTTGGACTTGCGCCCCTCAGTTTCTCGAGGTTTTGAGACCCCTCCCCGCATCCCCCCTTACATACCCATAGTTTCGTTTCTCTCCTTGGCCCGCGAAAACACCTCCCCACAAAATTTCCTTGCTGAGGGGATTGTTAAATTCTTTGGAAAGGGCTTAGACCCTCTACTCCTTTCCCTTTTATATGGTCATCTTTGATAACTGCCCCATTATATACTTTTTAAGGGTACATTTGTGCTGAAAATTTTTAAAAATGTGTAAAATTTTATAAAGTTTTGTAATTTTAAAATAAATAAGCAAAGCAAATACCAAGGTTTTTTTGTATCAAAGTCAAAAAAACAAACATATATACCTCTTTATTTGGATACAGTAAATATATTATTTTGGATAATATTGAGCTATAAAAGTAACCTTAAAATGTTATTGATTTTTATTTACTGTTTATAAATTAGAGCAAACGTCTTTAACAACTCTGGGCAAATGTTGTTATTTACTTTAAACAATGCGAGACTACGATTCATGGGCATTACTTCAACTAAACCCAGGATTACACTTAACTTAGGCAGGTTAGAGCCAGGCTTCTTATCGTGGTTCGGATTTCTGAGTTTCACAAATGCTCACGAATAAGTTATTTGTAAATTTTGTAAAAGTAAAAACAGATTATTATTTTAATATAAAAATATATTTATAAATGCCCATGTTTAACTTAATCTTAAAGGCCATTTTTGAAATATTTCAAATTTTTTTAAAATTTGTCATTAGTAAACTACCCTTAAATTAATCTATTTCATAAAAACCAACAAACATTATTTATAATCATTTAAAATAGTCTCCAAATATCAATTTTTGAACAGAATTGCTAGAGCTATTTTTAAAAACATTCCATTTAGAAAAAAAAGTCATCAGTAAACTATTATTACTTTTAAAAATACATATAATTATTTCTATTTTTAAAAACATAACAGATAGTCATATTTAACCGAATCGCTTGATACAACTCTTCAAATATTCAAATTAAAAAAACAGTCATCACTTAACTATCCTTAAACTAATTTTAGTCCAAAAAACAGGTACAGTTTTGTTTGTCATGTCAAACATTCCCCATGTTGGTGTACGTACATTTTCAACAAAATCGTTAGAGCCATTTTCGAAAAATTTTGAATTCAAAATAATCACTTTTTAGGAAACTACCTTTAATTTGAGGGCTAGGTATTGCCCTAACATCTAAATATCAAATTTTAACAAAATCCATCAAACCGTTTCAGATTTCCAAGGACAGACAGACAGACAGACAGACATGGGGACAGATAATATTGTAAAATACACTTTTTTGTGTACAGAGGCATATAAAACGTAAAGATTTATCATAATATCGAGGTTGAAAATTTTCACGATTACAATACTTTATTTTGATATGAGGAAGTAAAAAAAGCTGAATGGAAACAAGAGAAACTGTATTACCATACTTAATAGAAAATATAATAAGATTAAAAAAAATTAGTAAAAAACTATTAAACTTATCCCAATTCCGCTGCCATCAAATGAGGGGTGCATAAAACCGGACTTCAATACGTTTTATGGTTTGAGTGTATTCTTGCATCCCAAATCCTGATTAATCGTGTCTCTTAAATACCGGTTAATCGGTTGTTATATGAGCTATTAAGTTAATTCAATATATTTTGTCAAGAGAAGGAAATTAAATATATATATATATATTTGTGATATTTAAATTAAATTTAGCCCTGGACGGTAAATACTAAAACTACCGTATTTATAGAAACAGGATGACGATGGAATATTTATGGAAATGTATCAGCATTTGTTTAGAAAGAGAAAACGGTATAAAACAACATTAAGGGAAAAACTTCCCCGAGAACAGCTAGAAGTTATTGAACTCGGGTCTCACGAATAAGAGCTAAGCATGACACATCACATCTAATCTTACCGACCAATACATTGCTATACATTGGTTTAGAAATATTTAATACATTTATATAGTAAAAAATGTAAATTTATTATACTACTTAGTTTATTTTTATAGTATGTTTTTAATTCCAATCTGAAAAGATACATTCGCTTCGATGGTCACATCCATCGATCTTGCAATATACTATAATAATGGGAAAAAAGAGGTTGAGGTTCGAATCCTAATCAAGTGTATTGAGTTTTTTTTTTTTTACAAAACTGTTTCCCGCTCTGCCTCCACATAAATTCTTACATATTTAATCTAAATTCTAAATTCCTCATCCCTACAACACTAGCGTAACTAATAAGTATTTGAAACCGCTTCAATGGACGAATATTCCAAAGTGTCACTCTCGGTTAAACTGGCCCGATGAGGATGGGGAGATCGAGGTTCGAATCCCAGTCGGGTGTTTTAAAGATTTTTTCCCTTAATGGTTTCCTATTCTCCTTCCACGCAAATGCGGGTAGATTACCTCTGCAATGCTTCCTTCCTCATCCCTACCCCATTAGAGTAATTATCATATATGTGTATAATCTGTACAGGTAATAAGATGAGGTGATTAAAATAAAATCTTATCGATTCCTATTACAAACTCCGTAATAAAGCACTAAATTATACAACTCTTATCAACGGCTCTACCGCCCATGGTACTAGAGGCGATAAACTAATTTGAGTAAATTTGGATGAAACGGCCGGCTCCAATTTAATGGGGTACTCCGTTTACATACGCCCGTTCCAATAAAGATCCCATCAGATGGTCGTTAAAGTGCGTTTCATGTTTACGATCGTGAATGTTGCGAAATTGTACAGAGAATGTGTTAAAAAGTGAAATATAACACAGTTCAAATGGCTCTTGATTAAAAACCATTTTAAATGCGCCCAATAGGTGACCTGGTGGTCTAGGGGTAAGGTGTCAGACTTCTGTGCTGGGGGTCCG
>CABFWB010003872.1:22053-32130 GCA_902151455.1 Timema bartmani | reverse complement strand
ACGATATTTTTTTGGATTGTATTTATGTTTGTTTAGAGTGAGTGGATGTTGATTTAGAGTAAGTGGATGTTTGTTTAGAGTGCGTATAGGCCTATGTTTGATTAGAGTGTGTGAATGTTTGTTTAGAGTGAGTTGATGTTTGCTTAAAGTGAGTTGATGATTGTTTATAGTGAGTATATGTTTGATTAGAGTGCGTGGATATTTGTTTAGAGTGAGTATATGTTTGATTAGAGTGCGTGGATATTTGTTTAGAGTGAGTGTTTGTTGGTTTAAAGTGCTATTTTATACCATACTAAAATGTGTTTTTTTTCCATTATTTTGGAAATTTCTTCTCCTCCCCCATTTCACTATATCCACACCCACCCTTCCATTTTGTAATTTCAAATTTTAAGAATGTTGGGCTTTTGGTGTGGTCTCTTGACCATCTTACCAAATTTCAATTTTTCGCCTCGGAGATAAATGATTGATGATTTTAGTTTAAAAATTTCCAGCCCTGAAAATTTCCCGTACCGCCATTTTGAATTTTAAATTTTCAACCTTTTCAGTTTATTTGGGTTTAACACTTTATATTTAATAAAATATTTCAATTCTATACTGTAACTACCAAATAAGTTTCTCATTAGTTTTGGAGATTTGTAGGGGAACCTCTTTCCATTTTAGGGTCCTTAATTTTTATATTTAAGACTGTTCAGACCTTCATTTTAGTTTGGGGTAGTCCTTACACCTGAAAAGTAAATTTCAATTTTCTACTTCCACTAAAGGGTTTTTATTCTAACTATATGCCTCCTCTTCCTTCCCTTATCATTCATATGCCTCCCTTTCCTTCCCTTATCGTTCATATGCCTCCTCTTCCTTCCCTTATCATTCATATGCCTCCCCTTTCTTCCCTTATCATTCATATGCCTCCCCTTCCTTCCCTTATCATTCATATGCCTCCCCTTCCTTCCCTTATCGTACATATGCCTCCCCTTCCTTCCCTTATCGTTCATATGCCTCCCCTTCCTTCCCTTATCATTTATATGGGTACTGATTTAGAGTTTGTTGATTAGAATTTCGTAAAACAAATGACGTAATCTTGTTTACAGGCCTTTAAAACCCCTAGATATAAAATTTATTGACAATTAAACGGGAAATATAACAATTTTAGAAATTTTGCATACCATTTCTTTATACATTTAGGATCAGTTAACTTGAGTTTCAAAAAAACAAAAACAAATAGGTTATGTTTAGCATGGTTAGGAACCCCCGAAAATCGAATTTGAGCGCGATTAAACAAAGTTTATTTTTTGGCCTATGAGGTATGCATGGGTACTTTTGGGGGCCACATATTCGGCCCCTTTTATAATTTTTTCAGGTTAAGGATTTTTCAAGGAAACTTCATGCCAAATTTAAATCTTCTAGCACACAGGGAAGTATGAAAAAACCTCTGGAAGAAAAAAAACAGACAGACATGGTGTGGGTTTTATATTGTATTTTATGTCCTAGGATACACCACTGTTCCCGTAGTTTAGGGTGTAAGGCTCGCGTTGTATTGAACTGGTTGCAATGAGAGGTATTTGACACATGTGATTTATCACACCCCAACCCCATTTTCACGCCAATGCGATTGCATTTAACATAAGCAATCTATTCTTACCAAGACGTTAGATTAAACCGATAATAGCCATAATTTTATTTTCTTAGCACCGCGTCTTACTACCTGTTAGGGTTGTACCCATATTATGTACTAATTACGCTAATGTTTTTAGGGATGAGGAAGGTTATATTTAGACAGAATTTTTTAGAGGGAGAATGGAAATCAATTTTGTAAAAAACACCCTCAATACACCCGATCGAGATTTGTATCTCGATCTCCCCGTCATCGGCAGTCTAGTCTAGTGTGAGAGTAGCACCTTGGACCGTGCGGCCACCGAAGCGGGTAACCATAGTGTTAAATAAAATAATTTTTAAACACTAGTATGCTTATAAAATATGTGTATATACTTGGAGCATTAAAAACAAATGACCACACATCTCCATTTATTACAACTCAAATTTCAGAAAAAACGTTTATTTCATCACAATAACGAGGCTTCAACCATCGCCATGGAACTTTAAACATTCCTGGGAATTTGACACTTTAATTAAGTAAAACAACGCAATGAACATGTATATAGTATCGATAAACAGGTACAAGGTCAGAGGTAAACTGGTTTTAATTAACATTCGCAGTGGCTATAGTGATTAACAAGACGCTTAATTGTTTGTGGTTTAATTTTTACAGTGAATTTACTGCTAGTAAAATTGTTGGTTTTTATTACAACTTGAAAAACTAGAACCTTGGTTTAATAAACACGTATTATCGAATCTAGCTGTGGCTTTACATTCTTGATAAACTTTTAAAATGAGAATTTGATAACATTTTATCTTATTTGAGGTATTTATCGTGCAGTAAGAACCCAAACTCCAAACTCCTTGTGATCTCAAAACCAAACTAAATGAACTTGACGTTTAGACCGCGTGCACGCTGATGGAAGGTTTTTTTTTCCAAAAACGATGGTAAAAAAAAGTATTTTTTACATATAGCGCTACAATTATTTTTTATTTATTTTCAGGTATTTTACATGCACTTTCTGAACCAACCGATTGTATCAGCACACGACTTATAAACTAACTTTTCTCTATAACAGACACAACACTCAGCCCCCAGGCCGTTAATCCATCAATGTGAAAGGGGAAAGCCACACTTCAATAATCATACATTTTTCCGCTATGCTGGGAACCAAACCCGGGAAAATGCACCGCACAGACTTTCTCTTTTACATTGAAATAGAAACATTTACTAAAAACTCTTAAGGTTTGTGAAGAGAAATAATATATATTGTTGCAGAAACACTCCATAAAAGAGTATAAATGAAATAATATACATTGTTTCAAAAACACCGAAAAAAGATTAATATATTTGTCCACCAAAGAACATAGCAATTAATTTAGTATTTTAAAGACCCTAATAAACAACATATTACATATTTTCTTATAGCTCAGACACTATTGGTTTTATAAAAAAAAATGTAATTTAGAATAAAAGATATTTATTTTTAACTTTCCTACAACTTTACAATGATAAGTTATTTCTTATCTCAAAAAGTTGCGATCAAAAGTAGAAATTTTCGCTTATTCGTGGGAAAATGAGAGCTGCCATTTTGTTTGTAAACAATCGAGGCTTCAACTCGCAGATGCGACTGAAAAAAAAAAGTTCCTATGAATAAAGTAAACTCTCCAAGTTTATTGGAGTATCCCTCATTCTTTCCTGGGTCTAGTGTAAAGCGGGAGGCCTACACACAATCATGTCGGCGCAGTAAATTTACATTTTCATAATCGTTTTAACGACATTTTGTTTACAAAATGGGAACTTTCTCACAAAATAGTGATGACAGAAAGGGGTTGGACACATTCATTGTTTTTTTCTTTGTTAATATATCGATTTTTTGTCAGACAGTCCTCGTAGATTTACAATGTTTCTGAATTGAAATTAACCACTGAGTAATTAATTGTTTCCAAAATGTATTGATAGCGTAGACGGTGAAACGTTCTCAGTTAAATATTGTGGTTATTTAAAACGTGAAACCCAGTATGATGGCCACATAGTCTAAGGCATCATTCTTGCAATGGACTGTACAGCTGATGATGAGGAGATCGAGGGCTATAGTCCCTGGCCAGATGTACTCAGCGTGATTTTTCCCTCTCTCTACACAAATGTTGGTACTTTTCCTCGAAATTCTACCTTCCTAATTCTTATCCCATATTGTGATTAATGCATAGGCTACGTATAGCCTGAATAGTATTAAGTTGAAATGTAAAAATAAATATATCTTTAAATTTATTTTATTATATTAGTAAATTTGAAAAATGAAACTTATACACAGGAATCGAACCCAGGCCGTTTGCTAAATGCGACCCGCCTCGGTGGCATAGTTGGCTAACGCGCTAGTCGTGTTGAGCTCGACTGCCGAGGACGGGGAGATCGAGGTTCGAATCTCGGTCGGGTGAACTTTTTTCCTAAATAGTTTTCCACTCTCCCTCCACGAAAATGCGGGTTCACTTCCTCTAAATTCAACCTTCCCAATTCCTAATCCATTAGCGTAATTAGTACTTAAGCGTATAACCCGAACGGGTAGTAAGACGCGGTGCTAAATAATAATAAAAATAATAATAAAGGCTTAATGCGCCAATGTTAATTAATAACTCATTACAAGGCGATTATTTCATATAGAGAATCTGCCTTAAAATATGAGTGAAGAATGGCCCTTATCACGGGATAGCTCAGTGGATAGAGCATCAGTACGCTAATCCAAGTGTCCTTTGTTTGATTCCCGTGCCCAGGTAACATTTTTATCAAATTTACGAATATGATACTTGATAAGGCTACACCAGTAACTAAAAGATTATTTCCTTCTTTTAAACTCAACTATTCATGTACAGTACAATTTGTGGAATGCCACGCCTCCACCGTGGTTCGGATCCCACGTTAAACTGTAGGTCCTCCCTTTCATCTCACAATCACCCTACCATTACATATTAGCGTAAGTACGTATAACCCGAACGGATAGTAAGACGCGGTGCTAATAATAATAATCATAATAATAATAATAATACAGTACAATTAACTGTACAAGCACCCACTTCAATGGCCGAATGGTCTAAGGCGACATTCTCGCAATAAACTAGCCTGCTGATTACGTGGAGGTCAGGGCTTGAAACTGAGGTAGGTCTATTGAGGGTGCTTTCTCCTGAGTGGATTCAAACTCTCCCCAAAAACTGGGGTAGATTACCCCCAAAATGCTTCCTTCCTCATTCCCACCTCATCAGGGTAATTAATCATAATACATGTGGAAAACCTAAACAGTTAGTAAGACGTGGTGGTTTAAAAAATGTGTACTAGCTTATCTCTATTTATTTCAGTCGGCACGTTATAATTTCAAAGGCTTGTGACAAAAATAAAATGGTTATCTGACTGGCGTTGCATGTCGAGGGGTAATATCCAGAAATACGGGGGCCACCCAATGGAAATACGTCATGACGACTTATTGTTTTCCGTAATAGATGAACTCTCGACTATAGCCCCTGTGTTTATGATCTCCGACGCTAGATTACTGGCGTCGGGGCGTCCATTCCCCTCTGGTGTAATTTTTTTTACTTCCATATTTATTATCATCCGTGGGCATCAGCTCCGTGGACTTTGATAAAAATAGAGAGAGAGAGTAATAACAGTCATTGAAGCTGTTATTATACCTTCCACTAGTCGGACGATAGATATTGATTCATTGTTCCTTGTGTTTAACGGCCTTGTTTACGACAGGGAACGGAAAAGGAACGATCAACTAGATCTGAATATCCTCCTCTTCATCTCTTGGGCTGTCTCTCCAAATGTTTGTCATCAACGGCGATGCGGTGTCGGTCTAAATATTGAAACCACGTGATCAACCATCGCAACAAAATAATGTATGTACTGTACACCAAACAGACTTTCTCACGTCTGTATCTAAAATTGGAGGTATTTACTTAAAACACGTAAGATATGTGAAATTAAATAATAGACATTGTTGTAGAAACAAGATGGAAAAATAGACATTGTTGTAGAAACAAGATGGAAAAAATAGACATTGTTGTAGAAACAAGTTGGGAAAATAGACATTGTTGTAGAAACAAGATGGAAAAATAGACATTGTTGTAGAAACAAGTTGGAAAAATAGACATTGTTGTAGAAACAAGATGGAAAATAGACATTGTTGTAAAAACAAGTTGGAAAAATAGACATGGTTGTAGAAACAAGATGGAAAAATAGACATTGTTTTAGAAACAAGAAGGAAAAATAGACATTGTTGTAGAAACAAGTTGGAAAAATAGACATTGTTGTAGAAACAAGATGGAAAAATAGACATTGTTGTAGAAACAAGATGGAAAAATAGAGCGTCATTTTCCACCTCTTTTAAATATATTATAACTTATAGCTTGGAAACTACGCGTTTTATAAAAAATATTTTACAAATAAAATGTTTGTTTTTTTAATTTTAATATTCCTACAACTTTGCAATGATACGTTATTTTGTATCTCGAAGAGTTGCAGAAATATGATCATAATTGGAGATATACGCATAGGCCTATATACACCTACCCTTAAAGTTATTTTCCCGGACAAATGAGATTCGCCATTTTGTCTGTAATATTAAACAATGCTTAGATAAGAATTACAATCAAAATCGTTAGATCCGTTATCGAGAAAATCGATTCTTTTCTCTCTTTTCGCCCATGATTAAACTACCCTTAATTTAAGGGTTAGGTTTTTAATTCTAAAAACCCCTCGGGGACAAATTATGATAACTCTAGATAGGTACCAAGTTTTAGCCCTGTCGGTAAAATGGTTTCGGCTCTAGACCAAGATACAGACAGACAGACAGACAGATGGGCAGCATCTCTGGAATCACTTTTTCGAGTTCAGGGGGTCATGAAACGTCGACATTCATCAACATATCGAATAATATTTTTTCGACGAACAGGTATCGCAAACAAATCAAAGATTTCCCTACGTTTTACTTCCCGTCCAGACCATTAGGATGTAACCACACTAATAGACTCGAGCTGAGGAAGGTAGATCTTAGAGAAAATGTACCCATAATTTGCTTGGAGAGAGAGAGAGAGAGAGAGAGAGTGGAAAACCATTTAAATAAAACTACCCTAAATACATTCGGATGGGATTTGAATCTGGTACTCCCCATTTCAGACTAGATAAGCTTGGCGTTTGGTTCGCGAGTCTACCGTTGTGGGTTTTGCTTTGATTATTTATTAGAACTCGAAAAATTGCAATCGATATAAATTTCCACGTTTTTCAATAGCGGCCTCCCCCCCCCCCCTCCGCCCCCATAAATGTTTTGGTAGTCAAACATTATTAAACTCACGCTCAGTCTTAAGGTTTTCATTTATTTTAGATCTAGGATAATCGGTTGGACAGGACTTTGGGAATTCCTTAGTACTTTAAATAAATATATATATCCTTCAAATACATATATAATAAACATTGTTGCAGAAACACTCCACAAAATAACCTAAATGGAATAATATACAGTGTTACAGAAACATTGAGAAAAGAAGAACATCTCTGTTCATCCAAGCGCATAACAGTACAAGACCCTAATACTATAAATAGTATATATATATATATATATGAAGGAATGTCCAATGGTCAAAAAGCACCACTCTTTCAATAGACTGGGCTGCCTATTACGGGGATATCAGGGTTCAGATCCCGGTTGGGTGTACTGAGGAGGTTTTTTATTAACTGGGTTTCCACTCTTCCTCCACGCAAATGCGTGTACACTTCCCTTAAATTCAACTTTACTTATCACTAACACATTACCGTGATTATTTATTATGCGTATAGCTCAAACGGCTTTTAAGACGTGGGGACCAAATTTTTTTTTATAAAAATTGTGCCAATGGTCATACTACCTTGTAATGCCTACAAGGTAATTGGAAAGTTATTTTTCATATTTAATGACCAAACAATTTATGAAATAATCATAATCATTGGTCACTTACAAAAAAACTTTAACAAAAATAAAGATTCAAGGTCAATATTATACTTGCTAAACTTTAGGAAATGCGGGATATAACAGTACTAGATTAAAGTAGCTGCTTTTATGCTTTGATTTATATTTCTTAGTTTAATCTTTCGTAATAAAAAGTATATACCTATGCGAGAAAAAAGTCTTATCAGTTATGTCAAGTTGACACTTCTTGAAGGTCATTCCCCCTCTGCCCTGTTTGACCATTAATTCGTGTGCCACGTGCGGTATAGGCTCGCCCGCATTACGTGACAGATGTTAATTGACTATACTCTCGCACGCACATCTTCAGGGAAGTAGAGGAGGTAAGAAGAGTGGACAGGGGGTAAGTGTTATTCCACGTGCTAGTGGGGGGGGGGAAAAATACAATATTATTTTCAAATGTGAAGCGAAGTCGAAGCAATACTTGAAACACAAGAAGTCGAAGTCAAAGATAATGTTTATGTCGTTGTCACATAATACTACTTTTAATTTTAAAATTATCCGTATTAAGTGCATCTGCTTAAAGAGAAAGGCTTAGAGTAAATAAATGGTACACGGTGCATTACACAGACTTTCTCTAGTTTTTATCTTAAATTAGACATTTTCTAAAAACTCCTAAGATTTGTGAAACAAAATAATAGATCTATGCATTGTTGTAGACACATTACACGAAAGATCTTAAATGAAATAATATACACTGTTTCTTACTCTATGGAAGTAGGAACTTGGAACACTGGTACCAAAAAAAAATTGAGAAAAGAGAATCATCTTTGTCCACCATAGAGCATGAGAATTAATTTAAAAAATATGTATCTGCTTATAGCGCAGAAATCAATGGTTTTATAAAAATATATTCCAAATAAAAGATCTTAGTGTAAATAGCACTAAAACTTTATAATGATAGGTTATCTCGTATCGCAAATATTTGCGGAGAAATTACCAAAATTGGAAATCTCTACTTATTTAAAGTATCCTCAAAGACATTTTTATGTGAAAATGAAAATTGCAAATTTGTTTCTAATATCAAACAAACAATGCCTGGTTGCAAAATTTCATCGAAATCATTTGAGTGGATTTGGAGAAAATCGATATTTTTTTCTTAAAAAGTTCAGTAAACTATTTTTAATTTCAGGATTAGATATCTAATTCCAAAAACACCTCAGGGGATACTTATGAAAACCCTAGATGCCAGTTTTAGCCCGATCGGTAAAATGTTTTCAGCTCTAAGCCAAGATACAGGCAGAAGGCATCGGGAAAACCACTTTTTCTGTTTCATGGGGTCATGAAACGCACACATTTTTATCAAATTCTCGAATTAGATTTTTTTTAACGTTCACGGTACTTATCTCTCCGAGGGGTCGAGAGAAAAAGTAAAAATACAATTATGAGTCTACAGTTAAAAAGTTTTTTATTAGCCCCGCGTCTTACTACCCGTTCGGGTTATACGCCTATGTACTAATTACAATAATGTGTTAGGTATTAGTAATTTTTAATTTAGAGGAAATGCATCTGAATTTGCGTGGAGGGAGAGTGGGAAAACATTTAGGATACATCACTCTCAGTACACCAAACCGGGATCGAATCTCCCAATCTTCGGCAGTCTAGTCCAACACGAGATTAGCGCTTTAGACCACGTGGCTACCGAAGTGGGTCATTTGCTATCATTTTATAATAATATGGATTATTATTTTTCTAAGGGAGGATTAAGGAGGGACGCCAATTTACCCTTATAATGACAGCACGGAATATAAATTAGATCATTTATAATGACAGCACGGAATTTAGATTAGAGCATTTATAATGACAGCACGGAATTTAGATTAGACCATTTATAATGATGGGCCAGAATTTAGATTAGATCATTTATAATGATGGGACGTGATTTAGATTAGATCATTTATAATGATGGGACGGAATTTAGATTATATCATTTATAATGATGGGACGGAATTTAGATTAAAGCATTTATAATGATGGGACGGATTTTAAATTATTTAAATGCAGACGGGGTGGAATTTACCATAACCGAACCCAGCTTGTGTTTCTTAAGTGTGTGTCAAAATAATGCATATAATGAACTAAAGGCTAAGACGTGAGTGTGTGGACATGGATTACTCTATGAGCGTGAGTGTGAGTATGTGTGCGTGAGTGTGAGTATGTGTGTGCGTGAGTGTGTGTGTGTGTGCGTGAGTGTGTGTGCGTGCGTGAGTGTGTGTGTGTGTGAGTGTGGGAGTATGTAAATGGGAGTGTGTGAGTGTATGTGTGTGAGTATGTAAATGGAAGTGTGTGTGTGTGAGAGTGTGTGTGTAAGTGTGGGAGTATGTAAATGGAAGTGTGTGTGTAAATGAGAGTGTGTGTGTGTGTGTGTAAATGAGAGTGTGTGTGTGTGTGTGTCGTGGGAGGGAGTAGGTCGCTGAGTAGGACCTCGCGGCACCCGGGCAGGCAGCCACCCCCCAGTATCGATCACCTGTCTCCCCCCCTCTCTCCCGCCCCC
>CABFWB010003872.1:2306-21916 GCA_902151455.1 Timema bartmani | reverse complement strand
CCCCCCCCCCCCCCCGCCCCCCCCCCCAGTGATGCGCCGCGCAGCCAGGCCGGGTGGGGGGGAAGGGGGCCACAGCACATGTCTTCAGCCACACCCACCCAGCGCCTTCGCTACTTACATCCAAATGGCGACGATCAATTTTATCATAGTTTTTTTATGTTTGATATTTTAACGCGCACATTTTTTGAACACAGATTACATCCCCGAACGATTTACAAATTTGTTTAAACCGAGCGGGTATGCTTAATACCTATCTGGCCCTAGTGCTTATATATTTACCATCTTGAAAGCAGGACGAACCCGTGAAAAAAGGGTCGTAAGCCTAGTCGATATTCGGAGGTCAGCTAATCCCCCATTTGACCTGAACTACTTGTTATTTGTATACTGGGAGATTGGTTGACTATAAATACGATCCCTGGAGCTGTGAGTTTGGGCCAATATTCTTCTCTCTTTCATTCTTCTTATATTTCTTTCTTGCAGTCTTTTTAAAATGAGTGTGGAGTGATACCAGTATGAGAATTACTGTGCCTAATATAATCGTAGATTTCAGTCAGAACTGAACCAAGGACTCGTAGACCTCGGGTCGACCACTGTACCACGTAAACAGATGGATTTGCTCTATTTTGCTGGCCACCCGCTTCGGTGGCCGAACAGTCTAAGGCGTCACTATTGTGTAAGAGTGTCCTGGTGAAGACGTGGAAATCGAGGTTTCGAATCCGGGTTAGGTGTACTGAGGGTAGTTTTTCACGAATTTTTTCCCACTCTCCTTCCAGACTTCCACACAAATGCTGGTGGATTACCCCTAAAATGCTTCCTTCCTCATCCTTACCCCATTAGAGTAATTATCATATATGCGTATAACCTGAACAGGTAGTAAGACGTGGTGATAAAAGAATACATATAGATTTTGTTGTCAGACGTATTCATTGCATATAGACCCTGTTTACTAACAGATAGAAAACTTACTTGGCTTTGTTTAGCATTAAAAACAAAATGGTGCATCTAATTTTCCCCATGAAAATTACTGTGAGCCTACTTAAAATAAGCGAAAATTCCCAAATTTGATCGTAGCTAAGTCACTATTAGAGTTAAGAAATAACTTATCAATGCAAAGTTGTAAGACGATTAAAAGTGAAAAATTTTTATTATAAAGAATATTTTATAAAATTAATATTTTCTGAATTAAAAGGCTAAATATTTATTTTTAAATAGAGTTTTGGCAAATTGGGAGTTAAAAATGTATATTAACAAATAATACGTTTCTGTAACAGTTTATATTTGTTCATTAATTCTCTTTGGGGAAATGCGATATTCTGTTTCCCCTCATTATGTTTTTATAACAATGTGTGTTCTTTCTTTTCACATATGAAGGTTAGGCCTACATGGTAAAAGGGGGTAAATGTCAAACCACACAAATTTTCTAATACAACTATTTTTATATCTCGAACCCCAGAAAGACCCCACAAATACTTTTTTCAATTAATTCAAATATGACAGAAACATTTTTTACCATAATCTAAAGTTTATTTTTAAGGTATCATGATTCTCTAACAGATAGCAGCATTGAACTACTCCCCTCTTTTCCCCTGTACCCCTCATAAAGTATGTTCATTGCACCGTAACATTTATTTAAGTTAGGAGTTGAATAAAACGTCAAGCTTGGACATAATATCCAAGCCGAAAATTTTCACGAATACATTACCTTTAATCTTAAAATAGACATTTACTAAAAACTCGAAAGATTTGTGAAACGAAATAATAGGTATATACATTGTTGTAGAAACACAACACCAAAGATCATAAATGAAATAATAGACATTTACTTACTCTATGGCATTAGGAACTAGGAACACTGTTACAGAAAAATTGAGAAAAAAGAAACATTTTTGTCCACCAAAGAGCATAAGAATCAAATTAATTTTCAAAGACCTGAATTAAACAGTATGTATATATATTTGATTAAACCTCAGAAATAATTGATTTTATAAAATTTATTTCAAATAAAATAATTATATCTGTAATAGTACTACAACGATAAGTTATTTCAAATAGTTGCGGAGAAATTATGAAAATTTGGAAAATTTATCTTATGTAAAGTACCCTAAAAGTCACTTTCATAAGAAGATGAGAGTTGCCATCTTGTTTATAATGATAAACGGTGTCTAGATAGTATAATTTAATCAAAATCGCCCGAGAAATTTTTGAGAAAATTGATTTTTTTTTCTCTCTTTTTCCCCTTAAGTAAACTACCCTCAACTTTAGGTTTTGATATTTAATTCCAAAAAAAATATCAGGGGAACCTTATGAAAATCCTAGATACCAAGTTTTAGTTCAATCAGTAAAATAGTTTCAACTTTAGCCCGAGTTATAGACAGACGGACAGACAGATGGCATTGCGAAAACACTTTATTTTGTTTTAAGGGGTCATGAAACGTCGACATTTATAAAAATCTCCATTTTTCGATTTTTCTGACGATCACAATACTTTCTCTCACCGAGGTGTAGAGAGAAAGTAAATATACCATAATGGATCCGTCCACAAATAATTAAATATAGTCATCAGTATGACACATAATCGAACCGTATTCCTATAGACTTGAGAACCAATCATGGGGGACAGGAGAGAAGTTGAACTTGACCGTATTTTTCAGCCGACACGTCCGGTGGTGGACGAGATTGATTGGTCCTGATGCCCCATTTGACGGACCATCACGTAGTATATCGACTCTTCTCTAGTGAAACTCCCGTCTGAAAGTGGCAGCTGTGGATTCTATCTTCCTAAACCTAAACTGCACTCTATATCACCGCTGAGGGAAATACAGGTCTTATGGAGAAAAGCTTCATCTTCGTTCTCTCTCTCTCTCTCTATTAACTGTTGCCAAATCTCCTATCTCTCTCAGTTATGTCAGAAGGTGGTGTGCTGTGTTAAGAAGGAGCTACTGGCAACATCGACCAACCAGCGTTGTGAAACTTGTCTTATAATTGAGGGGTGGTTTGACCTCACTAAAACAAGAGAATGACAACGCTGTTTCCCAATTAGTAGCCGTGCAGTTCTCTCAGATATGATATCCAGTGTACCGTGCGTGATATAGCACTCACTTTCTCTAAGTAACACTGACATAAAGCAGACTGCGAGGCTTTGCATCGGAAAAGACGAGAGAATTATGTTTACTTCTAATCGAAAACGAAAAATAACTCTTCCCCCTTCCCACTCACTCCCATCCAAAGGACGCTAAGGATAGAGATCTTTTGATAAACCAATTTCTAGTAACTAAAATTACAATAAAAAAGTTTTTTCCGATTTTTACTAAAAAACGCTTATTTTAAAGGCTAGTAATGTCGGTAAAAACTGGTAGTTCCCAACGAAAACCCGATTTTCATAGCGAATTTCCGGCTTTCTCGCTGTGTGCAGGGTGACTCACCTGTATAATCATTCTTTGTTTACATCTCCATGGAAACCATGATTTGTTTATTATTGTTTACCGGTAAATAAACTATTTCTCTTTAGTTAAAAATAATAAAAACTCAATTCTAACTTAATTGGTATGGTGCAACAAATAGAGAACTGATAGAGGGGTCGTTTTTAAAGTTATCATCGGGATGTGAAGGGGAAGCTATTACGTGTAGAGTCACTTCAGAGGCCAAATGGTCTAAGGCGTAACTCTCGCGTTGGACTAGCCTGATGATGGCGGGGAGATCGGGGTTCAAATCCCGGTTGCGTCTACTGACTGGTGGCTATCCTCAATGGTTTTCTACTCTCTTTTCACGCAAATGCGGGTAGATAACCTCTAAAATGCTTCCCTCCTCATCCCTACCTCAATTAGAGTAATTATCATATGTATGTATAAACTGAATAGGCTGGACTCAATGATTAAAAAAATTCGCTTTGCTTTAAATTAAACATTTAAAGATCGAAATCTATGAAAAGTTGGAATCCTTTAACGAGTGAACCTTTAACTATAAAGTCCAGTGAAGCCTCATTCTATGGTAGTTATCCCAATACAAGTTTTTTAAATATATATTCCATCGAGATAATCTGCAGCCATA
The DNA here is from genome assembly GCA_902151455.1 of Timema bartmani. NCBI lineage: Eukaryota > Metazoa > Arthropoda > Insecta > Phasmatodea > Timematidae > Timema > Timema bartmani. The sequence goes on along the minus strand of CABFWB010003872.1, from coordinate 17,869 downwards.
TCCGCAACGGTCCACGAATATTATTTGTATTTCTTATCATGTTTATCAGGTCCCATAGGAAGTGTATCTCTCTAATTTGGTGATCGCATGATTTAAGGCGTCTCTCTCGTTTTAGACTGTATTACTGTTGACTAGTAGATCAGGGCTTGAATCCCGGCTGAGTGTTTTCCCTGAATAGTTTTCCACGTTTATTCTTTGTAAATTTCCTAAACAAATCCTGCTTCCCTAAGCCAAATACTTTAGCGTGTTTAACATATATATATATATATTAATAAAATGAAGTTTGTCTGTCATGAGCATTGCACGATATCTACCTCACGCAGAAGTATGACATTTTAAAAATTAATAGTACATGTACACGAAAATGAGCACTGAAATACTAGAACTATTAAATTTTGATTAGGTTATTTTTAATGAATTAAAAAATCCCGGGTGACGCCGGATGCATCAGTTAATATGTTATAAATATACCTGAACTGGTATATCTAGCATTGGTAGTAAGACGTGATAAAATAAAAAACAAGAATATATTTGTAAATAATAAATCACGAGTCGTACCCAGACGAAAAATCTGTTTAAATCCAAATTGTTGATCGTCCATATGACAATGTTTGTAGTAAAGTCCAGCGTAAGCTTAGACGTTTTCTAAATTCAGGATGTCCGGCTACCCCTTGGGGTTATACGCCTGTAAATTAATTAATCTCGTGTGATAGGAATGAGAAAGGTTGAATTTAAAGAACGTACACCCTCATTCACGCGGAAAAAGAATGGAAAAACCAGTTAATAAATAACCACTACCAGTTCACCAAACTGGGATTTGAACCGCGATCTACCAGTAACCAGCAGTACAGTCTATTGCGAAAATGACGCCTTTATACCATTCTTTCACTGAAGTGGGTGTCCTTAGTAGTTAATATTGCTTTGTTGCTGAACGTATGGATAAATAAAAATATCGCCGCTTAATTTATCACCACGTCTTACTACCTGTTCAGGTTGTATGCATATATTATAGTTATTCTAATGTAGTAGGGATGAGCAAGGAAACATTTTAGAGGCAATCTACTCTTATTTAACCCGCCTCGGTGGCGTAGTTGTCTAACGCGCTAGTCGTGTTGAGCTCGACTGCCGAGGACGGGGAGATCGAGGTTCGAATCTCGGTTGGGTGAACTGAGGGAGGTTTCTCCTAAATGGTTTTCCACTCTCCCTCCACGCAAATGCGGGTTCACTTCCTTTAAATTCAACCTTCCCAATTCCTAACCCATTAGTGTAATTAGTACTTAAGCGTATAACCCGAACGGGTAGTAAGACGCGGTGCTAAGTAGTAGTATTATTATTATTATTACTCTTATTTGCTTGGAAGGAGAGTGGGGAAACCCTTCAGGAAAAATCACCCTCAATAAACCCGTCTGGTATTCGAACCCCGATATCCCCGTCATCAGCAGGCCAGTCCAACACGAGAGTGACGCCTCAGACTATTCGGTCACTTAAGCGCGTTACGCTTGATTAAGCGCGTGTATAAACTCTTATTCTACTTCTAGAACTACATATAATAATGGGTTTTTTAAATTCCATAAGAGAGAATTTAATAATATTTAAATTAAATTATGGTTTCAATCTGACCAAAAAGATATTCCCCTAAATATATAACCGCCAGGCGACACTTTACACGCCATTGTGTTAGTAGAGCTCAGCTAGACCCTTTGAACCATGTTTTATTAGTTAAAGAGCCGCTCTTTACGTTCCGATACATTATTAATTAGCTCGGGGCCACAACTTCACGCCAGAGACTAGTATCACTAGTGTGTGTCTGTGTCTGTGTGTGTGAGAGAGAGAGAGAGAGAGAGAACTACGTAGACCTATTAGCTCTTGATAAATCCCCGTGCACGTTGGCTGTTTCCGTACTGAATTCGATACACGTGACGGCCACAGAGGAAAGTCACGCTACACACAAATTTTCCAGAAAAACAATTTTAATATCTAAAACCTCATAAATACATCAGAAAATACTTATTTTTTTAAATTTATTTAAATATGATAATATACCTTTCTAAGCCATAATCTAAAGTGCAGTATAAAGGTCTCTAGTGTGTCTAATAGATGGCAGTACTAACTCACTTTGAGCTAAAATCTGACTTTTTCCCAATTTTCCCTCCATACAAATCAAGTCAAATTACCGCTTGACACCCTGTGTAGTTCTGCCGACTGCCAGCAAGCAGTCAGTTGTTAATATGAAGTCTGGAACACAGTTTTTTTTATTAGTTTAGAATTACTGAGCACAGAGGATTTTAAAAGTGAAGTGGAAAGTCGTCCCGTAATTTTGTATGCTTCAAATTGTCAAAAAAAAATGTGTAGAACAAGTCTTTCTCCTTGCGACCACGTATCAGAGAATCTGCCTGGACGCGTTTTTACCTCATTCCCTTCCATCTTCTGTTTAGAATAACTAGAAACAATAGTTCCTCATTACTTGATTCGATTCTATATTATAATAAAAAATAAAAGTCACCCAGTTTGTTGACAATCCAGTGTCGGAAAACCGGCGTCACGCCAGTGTTTGCCACGAACGCTGGTGACAGTCAACATGTGAAAAGGTCCTAAGGCACAGAAACGTTAGTAAAATTAATGTCACGCATGTTCGCCCTGGCAAATGTGTATCTATCACAGGTCTGGTGGTTGAACAGGATATTTTGATAAATGTCGATGTTTCATGATCCTCTGAAACTGTTTTCGCGATGGCGTCTTTTTAGAGACTTCCATCTACAGCCCAAACCATTTTACAGATCGGGCTAGAACTTGGTATCTATGGTTTCCATGAGGTTACCACGAGGAGTTTTTGGAATTAGATATAGGATACAACCCTAAAACTTATGGTAGTTTACTGAATGACAAAAAGAGAGCAAAAAAAAAATCGATTTTCTCGGAATCCGCTCTAAAGATTTTGATTAAATTTACTATCCAGGCACTGATTGACCATAAAAACATAAATGGCAAATCCCATTTTCCCATGAAAATGACTTTGAGGGTACTTTAAATAAACGGAAATTTCCAATTTTGATAGTATATCCGTGACTATTTAAGATACAAAATAACTAATCATTGAAATGTTGTATAGTACTATTTTTTTTACATCCATTACTGTTTCCAGCCTGAGGTCAGTTTTTTATTCAAGCCATATATTTTCCACTACCGGCTTGCTAGGCCTGTCGTAGCTTCAACTGCCCTATAATCTAACTTAAGATTAGGACAGGCACAACATCCAGTCCACCGGCCGTTTATTTATCAATGTGGAAGGGTAAACCCATATTTTCATCAATAATTAAGTTTCGGCCATGCCGGGAATCGAACCCGGGTACCCTTAGCTCAGTAGGAATACTAACAACTGAGCTAAGTTGTTGGGACTGTATAGTACGATTTAAAATAAAAATACTTTATACGGATAGTATTTTTTTTTAAACCAATAGTTTCTGAAATATAATCAGATAAATAAATTTTGATTAAGGTCTTTGAAATGTGAAATTGATTCTTATGCTCTTTGGTGGTCACAGATTTTTTCGATTTTCTTAATGTTTCTGTAACCGTGTATATTATTTCATGTATGCTCTTTGCCGTAGTGTTTCTGCAGCAATGTATATTATTTAGTATCACAAATCTACTAGTTTTTTTTCTGTGAATGTCTCTATTTTAAGAAAAAGAGAGAGAAGTTCTTTGCTGTGCACCATAAAATTTATTTTATATCTTGAAACTCCAACTTCTTTCCTTGTTTGAGGTCATCTATCGTGGTTGGATTCGTGCTGTTACTGATACCCCGTTCCCCCACTTTTTTTTACGGGTCCAATTCTTTTAAATTCAACCTTGTATCATCCCTAAGCCAATAAGTGTAAATATGTGGATAGTCTGGATAGGTATTTTAAAACGCTGTGCATATCAGATTAGTTTCCACTGCAACACCCCCACCAATCCCAATCCAACGATAGCGTGGATTTGTAAGGGCGGCTGGGAATGGGGTGAGGCGTTAGAACCGGTCGCTTGCATGATATAGTGTGTCATGGCAGGTAAACACACCCTACTTCACACGCAACCCCCCAACTCCCACCCCTTTCCTCCACTCTAGCGGTGCACATAACCACGGAACCACTGTCGGCCTGATTTATTAAATTGATAGCTGCTATTTAGCTCCACTACCTAACACACCACATTCACACACATAATCGTATATTCTTTTTTATTGAAAATTGTTTGTAGCTATCATGCAAATTTTCTTTATTTTTGTAATTTTTTTATAAAAAAAAAATATCCTTCCCTTTTTTTTTTTTTATGGGAGGTTAAAATTAACGACGTGCAATAACGTGATAATAACTTAACCAGAATATTACTGTAAGATTGTTGTTAGGGGCTCTATTTTGTTTGTATGTTTTTAAAAAAAAAAGTAATATTCCTTTTGTTCGAACCGATATTGTTTTATAGATTTAAATTATAGTCTCACTCGGCAAAATTTGATGTGGTTTTTAAAAAAATAGTATTTATTTGAGCTATTTAACGTGCACTTTATGAAACAACTGATTATATCAGTACACGAGAATTTCTATGAGCGAGAGCGAAAGAGCCTACCAATATTTCCGGTAAAGGTATTTTCACACATCTTCCAGGGTTATTTTACATACCACAATCGACATGGGACCGACGGCTCTACTTACCCTCCGAAGGAAGTTGTGCTACGGATTATTATTGCTCGAGAAAAATCTGTTGACTCAGTCTGGGTTTGAACTCACGAACATCGAATCTTGAGGCGAACAATTTACCCCAAGACCTAAGAGTTCGTATTAAAAATGAATATGATGATTCAAATTATTTTCAATATATTAAACAAAAGTTTGACAATATAAAATTGATAAAATATCAGTTTTAGTTTTTTTGAATACTGTTATTTTGTAAAAATAAATAAAACAGGCTCTGTAGCGTCCGGTATATTAGCATATTTACAATGGGGGGGATACAAAAAAGTAAGAAAAAGCTTTACGTGGTTTATATATTACCCTAATGTAAAAAAAGAGCTTATATTTGATCGGTCAAATGAGGACCGATTGCGGGGCTTAGAGGGGGAGGAGGTAGTATAGTTTCATAAAGCTCTTGTTCTTCTGTCGGTACTCCACGACATGACACTCTTATCTACTTAACGATATTTTTTATCATTATTAACTTCACACCGACTTTTGGTTTGTAAGCTTATGTACTAATTATGCTATGGTTTTAGGGACTAGGCAGGTTATATTAAGAGGAAGCGTACCCGCATTTGCATAGAAAGAGAGTTGGAAAAAAAACACCCTCGACACACCTGACCTAGATTTGAACCTCTATCTCCCCGTCATTGGTGGTCTAATCAACTGTATATGTATTAGCTACACTAATGTGCTAGGGACGATTAAGGCTAAATTTAGAGGAAGTGTACCCGAATTTGCGTGGAGTAAGTGTGGGGAAACAATCTAGGGAAAACGGCCCTCATTACACCTGGATTCTAACCCCGATCTCCTCGTCACAAGAAATCCAGTCCCCACATTAAAGTGATGTGCAACATTATATGACCACTCATGTGGGTAAAATATATTTTTACTGAATTGACTTTCTTTTAATACATTAAAAAAACTAGATACTCAAAACGATATTTTCCTCCAAACATATTTCTAAGGATTTCACGGTGGTGGCGTTGGCAATTGAAGAGAAAGTTCCCTTTTGATCGGCTGAGTATATTTTGGAGCCAGAGCACGACGCTATGTCGCATCCTTGTTGTGTCGAGACGCTGATCACATGGTGGGATGCGCCCTCCCCTCTTTGTCTCCACGGCTGACCAGATGCTCGTGAGTGATGAAGCTCCCAGGATGACATCTCGCGGGAATCCCCAGAGAGACAGTCATTGTCGTCACGACCAAAGTAACACACAAGACGCGAGGACACAAAACTTATTATTATAGTCCCAACTTCCATAGAAATGGTCTAATGACAGATAGAAAAGTTAATACAGTCCGATTTTCATAGAAAGGACCTATTATGACTGCTAGAAGAGTTACCACAGTCCAATTTTCGTAGAAAGGACCTATTATGACTGCTAGAAGAGTTACCACAATCCAATTTTCATAGAAAGCATCTTATATGGCAACTATAAAAGGCTAATACAGTCAAAATTTTCATATAAAGGACATAATATCATAGCTGGAAGAGCTACTACAGTACAATTTTCATAGTAAGAGCCTTATATGGGAGCTAGAAAAGCTAATACAGTCCAATTTCCATAGGAAGGACCTTATACGACAGCTAGTAAAGCTACTCCAGTTCAATTTTCATATAAAGGGCCTAATATGTCAGCTAGAGGAGTTATTACAGTCTCATTTTCATATGTAGGACCTTAAATGGCAGCTAGAATAGCTACTACGGTCCAATTCTGATAGTAAGGATTTTATATGGTAGCTAGAAGAGCTACTTCAGTCCAATTTTCATAATGAGGGCCTTATCTGACGTCTAGAAAAGTTACTACAGTCTATTCTCATAGGAAGAACATTATTTGATAGATATTGAAAGCTACTAGATCTACTTTCACGTATTCATACATCAAGTCATGTGATCTTCAGTTGTCACTTTTGATATAAATCATCAATACCTATAAAATAACAACAAAAATATACATAGTTTAGTGAAGGAAATGATTTAAAGTAGTTAAAAAGTATCACACTAAGAAATTTGATCAAAATCATTTTATTGTAAAATGACAATCTAAATAAGGCAAATTGTAAACCTAAATACTTGTTAAAATGATTATAAGTTGTATATTAAAATTAGACTAGGTTTTTACATAATTAATAAAACTAGAATACATTTATGTATAAAAATGAGATTGAAATCATAATATACTTAGCCTACGTAGCCCCACCGCTCCTTAAGGTATTCGTAGATATTAGAGCTGTCTAATTGTTATCAATGTTGACCGCAAAATAAAGAGTTCGTCTTTTCTAAAAGTTTCTTCCTATGACCCACCTCGGTGGCGTAGTTGGCTAACGCGCCAGTCGTGTTGAGCTCAACCGCCGAGGACGGGGAGATCGAGGTTCGAATCTTGGTCGGGTGAACTGGGGGTGGTTTTTCCTAAATGGTTTTCCACTCTCCCTCCACGCAAATGCGGGTTCACTTCCTCTAAATTCAACCCTCCCAATTCCTAATCCATTAGCGTAATTAGTACTTAAGCGTATAACCGAACGGGTAGTAAGACGCGGTGCTAAATATTATTATTATTATTCTTCCTATGAAGATTGGACTCTACTTGTAGCTCAGTTTAACCTTAGCTTAACCAATATTCACTAAACACAATCATGAGCGCACACAGAGAATATATTTTTGTACTGGCTTTTGTTTCATAAAGAAGATATGGCACTCATCTTGGAAATATATATTACTGTAAACTATATATATATAATTTTTGGACTATTTTTCAAGCTCTAAGAAATTTTGAAGAATATAAACCAACCCCTTTTTTAAAAACAAAAAAATCTTCATTTGTGGGCACGTGAATTAGTGGGCCAGTCTTGTTCAAACTGGGTTTTTTTTTCGGTAACTGGGAGGTCAAGTTTGGAATCCTTCTAAGGTGAACTGATGTTTTGTTCTATCTCTAAGAAAATGGAGGTACACTTACTATAAATTACACCTTCTTGATCCCTACTTAATTGGTGTAATTATTTTTATTTCCTGGACGCGAATTAAACTGATTTTATTTTGTCTGTTATATCTATATTTTTTGCACCGCATCTTACTACCCTTAGGGCTATACGCTTATGTATCAATTACGCTATAGGTTTTAGAGATGAGAAAGTTTATATTTAGAGGAAGTGTGCCCACATTTGCGTGGAGGGAAGTGCAATTTTGGAAAAACCACTCTCATTACACCTGACCGAAACTTGAACCTCGATATTCCCGTCATTGGCAGTCTAGTATATTGCGAGAGTAGCGCGTCAGACCATGCAGCCACAGAAGTGGGTTTCTTCCCATCGTTTTATTATACAACTAAAACGTAACAAAAAAAATCACCACATGTGTTTTAACTAACTTCTTTTTATTTTAGATTTTTAGCTTGCCGTTTATAATTGCCAGTTATATCAGAACATGAATATTATAAACAAAATGTATAGTACTTATGCAAAAATAACTATCACTATAATAATAGTAACAGTACCAGAGATCGTAGTTGATCAAGGTAGATGAGTCTTCATACTCATACTAGGACATAAACAAAATAATACACAAACAAAAAGTCAATATAACTTCAAAACTTAATGCTATTTAATTATTTAAGACATTAATTTTAATATTCCATGCCTCAAAATTATATTTTACAAACTACTTAATTTAATATTTTATTTTATTTCTGAATGGTATAGTAAAATGGATAATTAAGTTATTGAAACTATTAATCCATTTTTATTGCTAGATAATTACCTGTGGTTCACAAGGGTCGTGTTTTATAATACGACCATTCTTCCTTCCTCGGATTATTATCTTCAGCCAACGAACATATAGCAATATTATTACTGTTTCACGAAGTCTAGGAGCTAGAGCTCTGGGTGGGTTGAAAAGTAGTTTTCTCTAGACGCCATTTGCTTTCAAGATGGTCGTCATATCATGTCTTATCAATATCTAGGTGCTGTTCAAAGTTAGTCCATTTAAAATTCAATCATCAAGATCTGAGACAAAGCCCAAAAAGTGGTGTTTTGTAGCAATCATCTTGAAAAATAAGGCAGACTTATATTTTAATTAGCCGATTATATGGAACGGACGTCCGAGATTTCTTGTCCATGCGAAATTTCAGCCAGTTGGTTTTTGCTTGAAAGATTAACAGAAAAACACTAACTCAATTATATATATTAATGAGATGTATTAGATATGGAGAAGTTATCAAAATATTATTATAAGAAATATAGCTGTGGACATTTGGAAAGATTTTCTTGAATTATTGTTGTATTTGCTTACCTCAAAATATAAGTAATGGTTGTCTTAGCGCAGTATTTGAACATAAAATTGTGTGTAAAATAGTACAAGTGTACAGTACATACATATAATTTAAAATTAAACCATCAGTTATATCTCTACAACGATATATTACCTTTTTAATACCTAAAGCTCCCGGGTTCGATTCCCGTCTGGTACCTTGGGTATTTTCTCTTAAAGGAAATTAACCCAACGGTCGCCAGGGATTGGTTAGTTAGGCTTAGGTTAGGTTAAGACTCCCACTGGTTCACACCTCCATATTCACGATGATCAAATCTTCTCATTGCGGGATGTACCCTGGGTAAGGCTCTGAGCGGCTAATAGTCTACATACAGGCGACCGAACTGGATGTCATGTCCCGCCCAATAATTTATGTCATACGATTTAAAAAAAAAAGTTCTTATCTCAGCTTACAGGTCATACCAACGTTTACGTCCCAAGCTACCTCCTAATATAAAACTTTACATTTGTTTTGAGAGATACGACTTATATTCTTCAACTAGATACTTCCGTCGAACTTTCATGTTGCTAAATCCGAAAAATCCTTTCGTGTTCCGAGAGTTTGCTAGACCCCGTCTATAAACAGAGCTTCGCTGTCTACTTTGAAAATAGGAATGTTTTACTACTCCACCGTGAAGAGAGTTCAGAGTTCGTGTACAGTATCGATCAAAACTACACGTCGATTTGTCCGTATCAAGCCACCGCCATATTGTACCTGCCATTTTACATCAACTGTTTTATCTCTCCGTAGTTCCACAAACATTTTTACTACCCGCCCATATTACACTCATATGTACTAATTACGCTAATGTGTTAGGGATGAGGAAGGCTGAATCTAGAGGGAGGAGGGAATGAAAAAACTTTTTTTTAAATACACCCTTGGTACACCCGACTGGTAATCGAACCTCAACCTCCCCGTCATCGGCAGTCTAGTAGATTGCGAGAGTCACGTCATGGGGCCACTCGACCACCGAAGCGAGTGGGGTTTTTTTTCGCGCCCTGTATTACTACCCGTTCGGGTTATACACTCATGTACTAATTATACTAATGGTTTTAGAAATTGGGAAGGTTTTATATATATAGGAAGTGTCCCCGCATTTGCGTGGAGGTATAGTAGAAAACCACTTTGGAATAAAACCTCAGTACACCCGACCGAGATTCGAACCTTGATCTCCCCGTCCTCGGCAGTCTTGTTTACTGAGAGAGTAGCGCGTTCGACCATGCGGCCACCGAAGGGGGTGAGGTGGATGTTTGTTTTTATTGATTTCGTTACGTGATTATTAAGTTTATAAAGGTTTTGATTAAAATTGTCACACTTTTGAGCGTGCCTGTACCATTTAAAAGTTTTCAGTGGTAGAGCCCTTCATTTCTACAGATTAGTCAAGTTCCTGCAATCAGTTTCTGCCCTGAAAGGTGAGTACTAATGAAGCTTGGCCGTGATTGATGGCCGCCGGGCCTGCACTCTGTAGAAACACTCACACACTCACACATACCCTCTAAACAGTTCCAAACACCGGCGAGGGGGGTGATGGTGTGTGTGTATGCCACCTCGTTAACAGCTTTCATCCGAAGTTGGCCAACCTTGATATTAGACCAATGTTACCAGCGTGCGAGTATCGACATTCCCGTCTCGACTGACTTTGGAAATTAGTCACTACAAGCTTCACTTGGATGGGTAGGGGAATTTAGAAAAGTTTTGAGCTTTTAAGTTGCGCAAGTTAAGGTGATATATTTGTAGTTTTTATAACAAAGACTCTCTTTTGGCTAAAATAAAATAAAACGTTGCTTCAACAGATACGTTTGGGGTAAATTTTCTCCCTATCGAATGTTTATTTTGATATAATCAAAGCGTATAACCCGAACGGGTAGTAAGACGCGGTGCTAAAATATGTATAATATATTATATATGATCAAAGTTCCCTCGGGTGATTTACACAAGTTGTGTTTAAGGGCCTGTAATCACTGTTGAAATCTTTGACTAAACAAATAGGGGTTACTCGATGATTTTAGGATGAAAGGTTGATTATAGTACAATTAACATGAGAACGTGCTAAAAACATTTGAAGAATAAATCATTTATATTTGGGTGGAATACTCCCCATGAACGGTAAACATAAATGTGTGATAGAAATAGGGATAAGGGGTGGTGTATTAATGTAAGTGCTGCAATTAACATTCTAGTTCCTAAATTCTAGTAATTGTCAATGTAAGGTCCAGTTTTCATAGGTAAACATTTTGGAAAATTCAAACTTTTAACCTTGATAAAATGTTCCTATTTTATTAATGTTATTTTATAGCTGTTTATAATATAATTTCTCAATCATGACAGCTGTAGATAATATGGCTTGATGTATATACGTGGAATTATATCTAATAACGTTTATAGAACCACTTCGATGGTTGCATGGTCTAAGGCACTAGTCCTCTCAATAGACCAATGGGGAGATTGGGGTTGGATCCCAGTCGGGTGTATTGAGGGTGTTTTTTCCTAAATGGCTTTCCACTCTCTCTCTCTCTCTTTGTCTCTCTTTCTCTTTCTCTCTCTATCTCTCTCTCTCTCCCCCCCACGCAAATTCGTGTGCACTACCTCTAAATTTAACTTTCCTAATCCCTAAAAAATTAGTGTAATCATCAGTACATATGCGTATAGCTCGAACGGGTAGTAAGACGCTGTGCTGAAGAGAATATTTTATAGCTGTCAGTTAAGATTCTTACTAGTTTATAATTCACCTCAGAGCTCAGTTTGAATAAACAGGACTGCTTTGAAATCTTACAGGCAATCGTAACGAGACGAGTCTAACCAAACCAAGGGAGCCTGTCAACTGAGACACGCGTGTAAAAGTTAGTTATGTATTCGTTTACCGAGCGCGAGCAACACCCTATTTGGTTTTAATTAGTTTTTCTTTTGTTTTTATATTATTAAAACACAAACTTATTAAAATAACGGTTTTGTATGTTTCTTTATTGTGGAAGCGGCTCCTGTGGTTCACTTAAAAATGTTTTTTTACAATTTAGAGCTTCTAAAAGGCTGTGTTCTTTTCATAAATCAAGCTGGCGAACTAGATGAAACTAAGACCGTTGATGACGTCATACAAATCGGGTTCGATTTTATTCATGCGCATATGTTTACAAAATAAAAAAAACTCTTCTTATTCTCTTATTTAAGCTATAAAAACATTACTTTGTTGGCCAGTTATAAGACGATACAAGTATGAATATATATTTAATTTATTATTTCATGGTGACCTGGTGGTCTAGGGTTAAGGTGTCGGTCTTCTGTATTGGGGGTCCGGGACTCAATCCTCGGTCACGGCACAGATTTATCTGATTGCCAAACCCTTCCTTCACCTCTGACAAGACGTGTATTAATCACAACTTGTGAATGTGAGGAATGCCAGGCCTCCACCGTGGTTCGGATCCCACGTTAAACTGTAGGTCCTCAATTTCATCTCACAATCACCCTACCATTGCACATTAGCGTAAGTGCATATAACCCGAACGGGTAGTAAGACGTGGTGCTAATAATAGTAATAATAATAATACATGTACTTTAATATAACTTGTTGCCACACCCACGAAACAAAAAACATAATAGTACTATTAATATATCTTGTTCATTCAATAAGTTAAGAAACGCCAAAGGAAGGATTATTTATTTACTTCTTTTAGGTATTTAACGTGCACTTTCTGAACCGACTGATTTTATCAGCTCACGAAAATTTCTTTGAGCAAGAGCAAAAGGGCCTACCAATATTTCCGGGAAAGGTATTTCCACACACCTTTCAGGACCGACGGGCTTACTTCCCTCCCGAAGGAAGTTGTGTTACGGATTTTTATCGTCCAAGAAAAATCTGTTGACCCCGGCTGGGTTTGAACCCATGAACATCGGGTCCTGGGGTGAGCACTTTACCCCGATACCACCGAGGTCAATCCGTATTGTTAGATGCGTTTATTATCACTTTTAATTGATAATAGAGTATTACTAAGAGAATAATAGATATTTCCACCTAGGTTAACGTTGGCGACTTTCATTCAACCAATTCTTGCGGCACCAATCTTATGTTAGGTGTCAGTTACCAACACTCCGGTGATGAATGGACTGTAGTCAGACTCTCGCAGCAACTGCGCCACGCACGGACAGACTAGGATGGGGGGTTGGGTGTGTGGGACCGCTCGATTTTCTGTAAAACAATACATCCAACAAAACAAACCTTTCACAACAACGGGCTAACCAACCATGAATATTTTACTCTAAAGAGGAATTCCAAACATATTTCCTAAACCGACATTCTGATTGAGGTATCTATGTAGGTTTAAATACAACAGTCAAAAAGTATCGAGAGGGATGAAAAAAAAAACTTGTTGTAGTTACTAATTACTGTACCAGGACTCGAACCGCTACATTCCACATTCTGTGGTGAGCGCGCAATATTACCTGGATCCATCCTCAATCGGCTGTCACCTTTTGTGCGCTCGGAAGTTCAGCGGATTGTATGCGGGGAGGGGGGAATCAAGTAAAGTCGAAATATTCAACGGATGAACGTTCGTCCCTCCAGCGATTGTTTGCGACCGAATGAGGTTGGTACTGACGGGTGGTGGTGGACCACCAAGGGGAGGGACAGTGCAGGTTCCTCATCAGCTGACAGACCATCTGTGGTGGGTCTGCAGACCCTTGTATAGCCTCATATGACTTACATCTTGACCCGACTCAGCCCAGGCTTACCCTAGAGGCTGAAATGTTTAGACGGCTCCTATCATTTCTCTGGATCTCTCTCTAGGGAGTCTGTCCGCATGAGGGGGGGGGTGTATTTGTGGGTCCAGGGGTGGAGGGGTGTTTTATTCCTACGCTATATATAAAATAGTTTAGTGACTGCGGGGAGTTTGGTCCTTACACATAGACAACATAAGGTTGGTTTGCTTGATTGGTCAAACAGTCTAAACTAAGGATGGTGAAACTTTTCATGCCAGTGTGCCACTTCTCATTTAGATTTATTATATGTATTTAAAAATCAAAACATATCTAGGCCTATTATGAAATGTAATGAATAACTCAAATCGAATTGTAAATATTTTAATAAGGCCTGAATATTAAAGAAGGAAAATTTACCAGGTTGTCAAATTGGGTGTCTTAGACAGTATTAATGTCAATAACTTTAAATAAAAACATTGAAAGAAGTATCTTCAGGGTTGTAGAAATATAATTTACTTCAAAAAATTAAATCAGTGTGCATGTGCATATGATAGCGCATGCGCTGTAGAGCTAGAAGCGTGCAGACAGCTTCGTTGGCCTTTGTGAGGGGATTTGAAGTAAAGCGTGTTTAACGATGTATTGGATTGTGCCACGACACAGCGTTATAATTTGAAAACAACTATCGGGAGAATGATCTAAAATAGATGTATATCTACTAGAAAATAAAATATTTTGATAATCAGCTGTTTTAATTTTGTATTGCAATGCATCATGGGTCAACATACATCGTGTGAATTGCTGTAATACTAAAGCAGATTCTGCTTTCAATTTTCGGCGAACGGCCTTATCCATCCGTGGAAGCCAGTGAATTATATCTCTATTACTGGTAGCGCCGTTATATCCATCCGTAGAAGCCAATGAATTATATCTCTATTACTGGTAGCGCCGTTAAATTTGGCTGATACTACTCTCTTAACACTTTTGTGTAGCATGGAGTATTAGTCAAACTCTCGGGGGTATCCATCAACCTAGCATCGTGATACAATGATACTATTCTCCTAGCACGTCTGTTTTGCGTCTATTATCAAAATATATGTAGGTATTAATGAAACTGAGTGAAATTAAGATGAGAGCTTAAGGGACGCGTGAAAAAAGTCAGGTTTTTAAAAAAAGTTTTTGCAGCAAAACAATTTGTTGTTTTTGACAAAACAAGTAAAATATTGCTCCAGTAGAAACATTAGAGTTTAATTTTCTTCGCATGTTGATCATCAGTTGTTGAATATCTTTCATGACCATAGTGGGATTAGATGACAAACTTTTTAAATGAAGAAAAAAATTGTCATTAAATATAATTATACTCTTAACAGATTGTTGATATCAACATGTGAAGAAAATTAAACTCTTATGTTTCTACTGGAGAAATATTTTATTTATTTTGCATAAAAATACTGTTTGCTATTAAAGCCTCAAAAACAATCCCCTTTCCTTGCGTCCCTTTTCCATCCCACCTTTAGGGTTCAGTCTACTTGAAATAAAGCATCGTCACACTGAGGTATTTATATGTTGATAGCAGTTCTGAAGCTCCAAAACTCCTCAAACAATCCTCGATTTTAAAAAGTTTTTATTTGTTTGAGGAAGGATAGATCTAATACTTTAATTTGATCTAAAAATTGAGTTATTTGAATGAAGTTGCAAAATGAGCTAATTTAACATTTACAAAATCTGTTTTTAATTTAAAAAAATTAAAGGGTGAGGTTTTTAATCCTAGGAGCCTGTTGATACTTTTAGTCTCTATTTTGGTGTGAGACAAATTTTGTGATAATAAACCAACTCTGCAAAAAAAAAAAAAAAAAAA
>CABFWB010003871.1:45117-64602 GCA_902151455.1 Timema bartmani | reverse complement strand
CTTTGGAATTTTCTATCACCAAGTATGCATGCACCATCGTGGGCTAAATTTCAGCTTCCTAAGTCTATTGGGTTTGAAAAGATTTTTTTGTTGCAGAGAGGAACTAGTAATTACTTTCGTGAAGATAAAACATTGGTGAACGCTAATTTATTTTGGTTAGGCCTACAAGAGAAGAAATTGGAGTAATTTGCGGATCGTTTGAGGACAGTATACTTGGTGGTTCCTTTATGATAATAGTGGAGATACATGTTTTTACATTAAGGTGGCGTGGCTTGTACAAAATATGTCTCTATGCAACATTTTAAATTACAACCACAAATGTTTTTATAAATATTTTAAAATATATTTAGCTAGTGGTTCATTCATCGTTCCAAAGATATCTTCAGATTATAGGTCAAAATTTTATAGATTGAGGTTTCAACCAATTCTCTATTTAAAGTTTTACTCTTCAAAGAATATCAACTTTCCATAAATTTTGAGCCTTCAGTGCTTAATTTTAAGCAAAATGTTTATTTTTCCCCTTCAAACCACGATTACAATTTTAGAATTGCTTTTCCTCCAGCTCTCTATTTGTTGCTTCATAACACTTAAGTAAGAATTTAGCTATTATTTTTTACTAAAGAAAACTATTTTATTTACATATAAATATTCATACACAATCAGAGTATCCATGGTGATGCAAGCAAATAATAATTGTATAGATGAGACAGTGCACGCACTGCAGAAATACTGACATTTTGCTAGGAAAATAGGGTTTTCACTAAAAGCTACTATTTTTGACGACATCTTGGACCCAAAGCCTTAAAATGAGTGGATGTTTGTCAAAATTGGTTATGCTGTTTTCTAGCTATCTCAATTACCAGAAATGGGCTTATCAAATTATGTATATAGGGGCGGATCCAGATAATTTTCATAGGGGGTTCATAATTATAAATAACATAGCTACTTACAATGTTAGATTTCTGTCTAAAGCCATTTAATAATTTCTCATTCATATTTGATCTTCCATATGTTTTAAACCATGGTCATCCTCTCCATTTTTTTAAAATCAGATAGTTTTTATAAACTATTTGGAGTGACCCTACTTCAATTTTTTTTTTAAATGGCTCACTGTAGAAGCTATGAGTAGTCTTCGCCTTTATTTTTAAAAATTAGATTCTTGTATAAGCCATTTAAAGTGTTCCTCACCCAGACCTTTATGGAATTTGGATGTATCTCTAAGCTATTTAGAGTGATCCTCACCTTAATTTCTTACTATGGTTAGATACTTCTAGAAAATAATCTATGAAGTGGTCTTCCACCAACAAAATGTTGAAAATTGAATTATTTCAGAAACTAGGCTATTTGGGGTGGTTCTCACCTGAACATTCTTCAAAATGACATGCATCTAGAGGTTATTTGAAGTTTTCCTTCACTAGATATTTTTGAAATTTGGGTGACCTTAGGAGCTATTTAGAGCTTTCCTCCCCTGATTTTTTCTGCCAGTCAGATGCCTCTAGTCTAGTAGTTATTTTAAGCGTCTTCTACGGCACATTTTGACAGTAGAATGTATCTAGGAATCATTTGGAGTTTGATTTAAGGCCGTCTTTCAGCTTCATATTCGATAATATCAAAAGATTTGAAATATATCTAAGGGGGAATTCATTCAAGGGAGGGGCAAATTATTTCCAGGGGGGCGGAGTCCCCCACAGTTCCGCCGCTCCTGCTGTCCACACATACTCTATAATCGGTATTCGTGGATGAACTGTTCTCAGGAGAGAGATTATTAGTCTTCTTTGAATTGTGGTAGTCTACCGTCTTTACGCGGAGCAATGTTCGTTACTTGCTATGCACGACAGATATTAGTACATGGAAACGAATATTTTTTCCACACTTGCATGAGTCATATCGAACCATGAATAAACTTGGACGAATAACGCACATGTGGACCCGGCTTAAGAGGTGCCTTCACGTAAAAAGATAAAAATTGTATAATTTATTTGTGTTGTATTTTCATTCCAAATTTGAACTTTCATTTTGTTTTTTGTATTAATTTTCTAACTGTCAATTGACCCTTTGACTCCCCCTGAATCCGTGTCTGTATATATATATAGAGTGAGAGAGAGAGAGTGAGAGAGATGGAGAAAATGTGAGAGTGATAGTAAGTGTGTGTGTAGGAGTGTGTAATTGTGTAAGTGTGTGAGATTGAGATTGTTAGTTGTATAAGGTGAGTGTGAGAGAATGAGTGTGAGAAAGTGGGAATAAAAGAGTGAGTGTTAGAGATTGATAATGAGCCAATGAGTATGATCATGAGATTGTGAGAGAGTGTTAAAGGGATGGAGTGTAAAATAGAAAGTGTGAGATAGAAAGAGGGTGAGAGAGGACAGAGAGTGAGATAGCAACATGGTATACAGTGCAATTTCCAAAGAAATGTTTCATTTATTAATAAACTATCATAATAAAAATTTAATAATCAATGGCTTCATTTCTGGTCATGTGTTGGGTTCCATTAGCATTTGTTGAAAGATGATTGCGAATGGGAATCATTTTTAGTGAGCCTAAAAGCAGGAGGGGTGCATTTAAATTAAAGACTCTATAGTAGATTAAATATTTACTCCAATAAAAGTGGGAAACGGTTTCTTAATTGAAGATATAATCATAGCTTACATAATATTTTTGTATGTATTTTTTCATTTTTTAGGGGCCTACTATGTGAGAGAACGTTTGTGAGAATGTGTGTGAAAGAGATTTTGTGTGAAATAGTATGTGTGTGAAATAGTGTGTGTTAGAAAGTGTATGTGAGAGAATGGGTGAGGGAAAGTGGGTGTTAGAACAGTAGAGTGAATTAGAAAGTGTATTTGTGTGATTGAGAGAGAGAGAGAGTGGGTGAGAGAGCAAGTATGAGAAAGATTTTAGAGAGAGATTGTGTGTGAGAGAGAGAGAATGTGTGTGAAAGAAAGAGCCAAGGTGCGTTACATAAAAAGAGTGTGTGAGAGTATGTCAGGAAGTTTATCGTAGGGAGAGAAATTGTGAAAGAGGGTATGTGTGAGAGAGAACAAGAGTGACTTAGAGAGTGTGGGAGTGAAACTGTAGAAGAGTGTGTGTGTGTGTGTGTCTTTGAGAAGCTAGATGGGGTTCACAAAATATTACTTGAAATATTATCCACTCAAAATTAAGTAGTAACATGTAAACTTAATTGAAACTTTTTGTATTGATTTATTATTTAAAAAGGTAAACAAGAAAACATATACTTAAAACATAATGCGATACATTAAATATTACTTTGAAATTTTATCATCACACACACTTAAAATTAAGTAGTAGCTAGGAAACATAACTGAATTTATTGGGATTGTAATACTATTTGAAAATATTAACACCAAAACCCACAATTAAAATGGCTATCTAATTACATTTCAATATCATCTTAACAATATTTGAAGATTAATGCATACAAAACATATTTAAACATAATTGTATCGTTTTTAATCTATAATTCATACGCGAAACAAAACGTAAGAAAATATTTTCGCGAAATTGACTACTTAGCTTTTTTATTTTCGAATTATGGTCAATATTGTTAATTTAAACGCAAATTTATGGTAACAACATTCCAATAACAATAATTGTTTCCCCAGTTTAGGAAATTAATTCCTTCAATCAAAGAATGTAGGTAGAATACATGCAAGGACCAGCTAATATAACGGCCATTTTGTGATCGGAAGTAAATATTAAATAATAAATAAGTATAATAAGTAGTCAATCAATACAAACAAAATCATATATATTTCTAACCTATTATCATTAGCTTATAGTTATTTTTAACCAAAGATAAACATTTTATTTACAGAGATAAATCATGCACAAATCAGGGTTTCCATGGGGATGTAAGCAAATAATGAAGAGCTGAAAATTATTTTAGAAAATCAGATCTTCTTTGGAAACTGCTATTTTTCTCGACATCCTGGATACCTAATCTTTAAAATTGAGAGGTCGTTTGTCATAATGTTTCATCCAGTTCCTAGTAATTTATATTATTATTATTACTATTACTATTATTATTGTTGTTATAATAATAATAATAATAATAATAATAATTATTATTATTATTATTATTATTATTATTATTATTATTAGCACAGCGTCTTACTACCCATTCGGATTATACGTACCTACGCTAATGTGTAATGGTAGGGTAATTGTGAGATGTAAATGGAGGACCTACAGTTTAACGTGGAATCCGAACCACGGTGGAGGCCTGGCATTCCACACATTCACAAGTTGTGGTTAGTGCAATTTATATTACCAGATACGTGCTTATCAAATTATATATATGAATACATTTGCCAAATTTTAGGTGTGAATTATTGGGCATATATCTTATATTCTAACATCAAGATTTTTTTGTGTGCACCATCTATCCAGGCTATTTGCATAGAAACAATAAAAAAGAAAGAATAGAAAATGTATAATCTAGTGAAAGTATGTTTCAAATTTGTGTGTGGCCAGAATGAGAAACAATTCAGGAAAACCACCTTCGGTACACCAGCCTGGATTCAAACCCCAGCCTCGCCATCACTGGCATATCAGACAAGACGAGATGGATTCAGATGTTGGCGGCCCACTGACGTGGGTTTTTCTTGGAGCCAAGAAAGGTTTGTTTGAGAGGCGAGCCTCTGAAACCAATATAAACTATTGTTTTGGCTTTATCTCTTCAACTCTCAGGTTGTCAAACAGATAAACTTCCGTGATGGATGATTAATCGATAATTTTCTAAGTCTTCCATACAATGTTTTTGGCATAATTTATATACCAGGTATCCGTTTATCACCGATACTTTATGACACAACTCCGTGGGACTCTTAAAGCTGATTTAAGAAATAACTATTTTTATTTTAATGAGTCTATTTGAAACAAAATCAAACAGTAAATACCTCCACCGTTTATAGAAATAAAGGTTCTATAAGGTAGTAATGTGGTATGTAGAGGCAGTACAATTTATTTTAAAGGGAAAGCCCAGCTGTAGAAATAACGAGGGAATTAAACCATAGGTTAATGATTGACATCCAAAGTCCAAAGAGTAGTTAGACAATTTTAGAACGACTTAAAAATTGGCAGTTAAATGGCGATTTTAAGATGTTTAATGGAATTTAACAACTTCCAATGATTAATCTATTCGAAACTTTTCTTTGTACCACATAATTTAAGTTGACAAAAGTTGTAAAATTTTAAGAATTGTTAAGCATCAATTTATAGCGAAGGACATTACTGGTTGATTTTCAACAGTAGCTTGAGCATACACTCCTAATGTAATCGTGACAAGTCCGTTGAACTGGGTTAATTTTTCCTAAATGGCTCTCAGGCAATATGGGTGCATTTTCCCTAAAATTCTCCTTTCTTATCGCTATACTCTTCCAGTACAAATATACGCAAGATAATAAGCCGAGGAGCATGTAAAAATAGAAGTTAGGAACATAGGTAATTTAACGTTAAAGTAGAAAGGATGAGAGTATATGAGATAATACTTTTGAATTAAATTGATGATGATAAGTAAAATCCGTTTTGATAATTGTCACATAGAGAAGGCCAATATGTTAATTAATAATAAATTATATTATTCCCACAGCCTAAACATTGTTTGGAAACATGCTACAATTGTTTCCAAAGTGTTTTTTAATGGTTTCGAAAACAGTTTGAAAACTGTTTGCAAATATTTTTTCGTGTTTTCTTTGTGTTTGCCAAAGAGAAAACAACGTTTCTTGTCATCCATTTCAAATATGTTACAGGAAACATTGTTTTCGTGTTTACCAACATTGTCGACAGCAAACAACGTGGGTCGGGCCAGTCGTTCACTATCCTGGGACCAACCGTTTGTAAAATAATTTCACATTCTGTAGGAGACATGTGAGTGAAGTTTTTAAAACCACTGTCGCCTTTGAGCTTTATTTCTATCAGAAGCTTATTAGCATAGTACGAACCATTTTGAAGCACTGTATGACCCCACCGCTGTTTTCTTCATCTCTCTCTTCTTGAACAGTCTCTAACTAAGTACAAAGCACATGCCATAGCAGACATCTTGTTCTCAACTGAACTCTGGAGGAGAAACCATGTTTGTTCAGTTCGCAAACAATGATTCCAATTGTGTACTAGGCCTAAGTAGCCAGTGGCAGTTTCCCCTCTTGCTTCCTTCTCCCCTCTAACCCATTTTCCCGGTGTTGAATAGGGCTTTATGTATACCTAAAGCTCTAAACTTCTTATAAGCTTTCCGAAATACTTGATGTGAACTTAGCTTTGAAAGTTAGTGTGCTTACCTTGTTTGATTTCACTATGCTGAGGCTTATATGATAGCAACATACTGTAATTTATCAATTAAAGTCTCATACCTTTCAGGATAAACGAAGTGTGCGTGCACATATAAATTATTCATGTCGAGACTTTTCTTTTTCATGTAAATAAATTAAGGAAATCTTGAAGATTTTTGATCAGGAGATAAAATTGTTTTATGTTCCTCTAAACCCCCCAAAAAATTGGGTTTTCTAATTTAGTCTGTCCCTAAGTCTATATCTGGGGTTGCAGACGAAATTGTAAAATGGATTTCTCTAAAACCTGATATTTTGATGTAATATGTTCATACCTAGAGATTGAATAATGGTTTTAACTTTAGTTCTAACTAGGGCTGGGCCGATGCCGAATATTAATCCGATCGTCGGCCGATTATCGCATAACCGGTGATTCCGATGATCGGTGTTTGAATCTCCAATTATTTATGCCAATTATTCAAAATGTATGGGTATAATTTAACTCCTAAAAAAATAATATTTTATATCTACTCTCTCGTATGTGATCTTTGAATAATTAGCTTGTTCTTAGCGACTTAAGTTTGAAATAAACAGCACATCCAACATTCCAAACAAAATATATCAAAATAAATATATTTACTATAGGTCTTTTTCCAATTTATGCACGTTATTAGAAATAAAAATACTCACAAGTAACAAATCTAATAATCATAAAATAAAATATTAGCAGATTGGTGTTGTTTTATTTCGATTTGTTAAAGATGCCCAAAAAATGAAACATCGGACGTAATAATCTCGCACATGCGCACATTTTGTTTTAAATGGAAACTGTTTTTCTTTTAATGCAAGTACAAAACTTTCCACTGGCAGGGAATTTGTTTCGCTCATATTTCAATATGAATTGAATTAATATATATTAATATTTAAATTTTACATTTTCTTTAATAGTAAATTAAAATAAGTTTTAATGTATTTCTTAAAAAAAGCCACGAAAAATAACTTTCATTGCACATTATGTTATTTATTATTTATTTTATCATATTGAAGTAGAGATGGGCAAAATCGTTCTTTTAAATGAACGATTCATTGTATCTGGTTCAGTTCAATGATCCGTTCATTTTGACCCGTTCACCGTTCATTCGATTTTCTAAAGGTAGTTCTTATTTAAATTTAGTTAAAACAATGTTATTGTTCATTAAGATTATTTAAATTGTTAATAAAAATATCGGATTACTGTTTAAAAATGGTGATGCCTTTTTATTATACTTTTTTTTTAAGAAACCACTTATTTCTATACGATATTAATATTTAGTAGTTAAATTATGATGGAATGCTTTGTAGAATCACAAAAACTAATGTTATGATATATTTAAATCACAATTCACAAAAATATTACGATTGTTAAAAATTTTTTAATATTGAAGCAATATTTTAATGGACATTGGATGTAAAAATTCCTATTTCATCTAAAAACCAAATAGATGTAGGCTTATTCTCCTTGTGTGCAAAAATATGTGTGCCTTGATTATTTTTTATCATTAAAATTAAATTTAAATCTGCTGATTATGATTTGTTTGTCTAATGAAAGGGTCAGTAGGCCTATTTAATCATAAATGTGAAATCATATTATAATTATCTAACATGTACCGGTATATTGCTATTTATTAATGTGATTTGTTTTTGTTAAATTCACTTGTCAACAATAACAATATAAAATAATAACTAAATAACCTTTACATTTTAAAAGATTCTATTTAAATGTTAGTAAAACACAACTATATTGGACATTATAAAACTGGTAAAAGTAACTTTTTTTTGCTTTGAGGGTCATTTTACTTTATACACTTGTTAAAATTGGAAACGAAAATAATCGGCATCGGTGATCGGCCTAATCGGCAACAAATGATCGGCATTGGACTAATCGGCAAAATAGCTGATCGGCCCAGCTCTAGTTCTAACATTAAGGCTAGTATAATAACGACTGATTTTTGAAAATTTTAAATAATTGGATAATATATTTAACAAATTTAAAACAATTGGTATCTAGAGAGGATTTTATGTAATAAAAATAACACCATTTACTTGTTTCATCCTAATAAAACCGTTTAGTGGCGATTTACTGATAACATTTTAATTATTATTTTTTAATTTTTTTTTGTTATCAGATTTTTGTTCAGTTAATACGCCTATGTGATAACTACTTTAATGAGGTAGAAATTAGGAAGGAAGAATTTTATAGGTAATCTATCCACATTTGCTTGGAAGGAGAGTGGGAAACCATTCAGGAAAAGAAGCAGACCCTATTGGGATTCGAACCCCAATCTTCCCATCATCAGCAGACCAGTCTAACCCGAGAGCAACGCCTTAGACCATTCGGACATGGAAGCGGGTTTCAAACTATTGTTCTAAGTTATACATTATGATAACCTATGTACGATTATAGTATTATATTTGTTTTTTGTTTTTTTCTTAACTAAATCAACTGTGATATGCACGTCCGCGCACTCCATTTGAAAATATGAGCGAGTCTTGAAGCGCGTGTGTCGGGACTGTAGTCCTAATGACCGACACGTGAGTAAACACGTGTCCCGACATGACTGCGTCTTGTCCAAACACATGATGACCATGCAGGTGTACCCTTCCTGCAACCCCGACAGTACAGAGAGAGAGCGCCCCGCCTGCCTAAACAAAACACACGCACTAAAACCACTGGTACGATCGTCAGTAGCTTGTTTCTAGATAGACGGATGCAAAAAGGCTGCTATACAGCTTAGGATGGTATTTTTATAACTATTTTTACATGTGTAAAATTGCTTTTTTTATTTTTATTTGCTACGATTATTACTATTCGTCCGGATTGTACCCATTTAACTACACTAATTAGGTATGGATGAGTGAGGTATAATATAGAGGAAATGTGACAAAATTTGTGGGGATAGTGTGAGGAACCAAATAGGAGAAAACTACCTTTAAAACACCCAGCCAGGATTCAAACCCTGAGCTCTCATCAGCGGCAAATCAAATAAAATGCGCCTGTACTTTCGTACGCGGGCCAACTGGTGTTAGTAAATTTTTTACTAAATGTTGTCAGGTGAGCAAGTTAAATTAAGGAAATAATAGTAACATTGATTATCAGCATCAATTAGATAAAAATGTGCTAAGTGGGGTTTCATATTTGTTTTGTTTTTTTAAAGTAAAACTATGTATAGTAATCAAATTATTTATATACTAGTACATATTTAAATCTGGAGTAGATCATGCTCTATTTCATTTGATTCATATCCCAGCTTTTCTTGATTAATTTTCACAAATATTAATAATAAATAATAAACATAAATACCCAATACATTATTAAAGTAAATACATAATATTATGTTTAAAAATCCCATGGATAGAAGTGCAAATAAAATTTTATTTAAGCGTTTCCTAATGCCCCGGTATGATACGTATTCTATTGTTAGATAT
This sequence comes from Timema bartmani, assembly GCA_902151455.1. NCBI lineage: Eukaryota > Metazoa > Arthropoda > Insecta > Phasmatodea > Timematidae > Timema > Timema bartmani. The sequence goes on along the minus strand of CABFWB010003871.1, from coordinate 54,859 downwards.
TTGTTATTTTATTACATATTATTATCAGTACTAAACTATTTTTTCTGTAGTTTTTTCAACCAATTGCTTAAGGCTTACATACATTTTAGGTTTTGAAATTTCCTGATTTTTCCAGAATTTTAAATCTACGGTTATTAATTTAAATCATCATTTTGATTTATTTCTATAACATATTTTACACAATAATCATTAAATACAAATATGCCAGTCATCTTCACAAAATCACATGAATTGAAATTAAGACTACTTCATATTTCAAAACAAAAATTATTGCAAGAATACTTAGACATTCCAGTGAATTTTTAAAATTTTCCTACCCCTCGCAATAGACTAAACTGCCAATGACGGGAAGATCGGGTGTGCTAAGGGTGGTTTTCCCCCAAATGGTTTTCCAATCAGCCTTCACGCAAAATCGGATACTCTTCCTCTAAATCCAACCTTACTCATCCCCATCACTGTAGAGTAATATGTACGCACATATTATGCGTATAGCCCAAACGAGTAGTAAGATCTGGTTCTGAACAAATCTCTGACATATTTCTGACTTTTCCCTGTCACGTCATATTCCCTGACTTTCCAAGCTTTCGCCTATTTACCAGGTGTGTATCAAACTTGATCGTTGTTCAGAATAAGATGACCGGGATAAAATTGAGTAGGTTGACCTCAGTGGTTTGGGGGTAAATTGCTCGCCTCAGGACCCGAGGTTTGTGGCTTCAAACCCAGTCGTGGTCAGCAGATTTTTATTAATTGATAGAAATCCATATCATAACTTCCGTCGGGGGGAAAGTAAATCCGTTGGTCCCATGTAAATTGTGGCATGTTAAAGAACCCTAGAAGGCATGTGAAAATAATTTTCCAGGCAAGATTGGTAGGTCCTTTCCCTCTTGCTCATAGAAATTATCGTGTTCTGATATAATCAGTCGGTTCAGAAAGTACACGTTTACTACTTCAAATAAATAAAATTAAAAAGTCCAGCCGATGCCTCTTGCCCTGTCTGGCACAGTTTTATCACCAGTAGGCCCAAGTGACGCCCCCCTCCCTCCTTCTCTCGGGCAGCGTCATGACGTAATCCGCGAGTCACGGGACCTGCCTCAAAAGTGCGAAGATCGTCACGCGTGGACTACCACCAGTTCAGATAGCCCCGGCCCAAGTCAGCTACTCCCATGGTGGTGCCTGACACCAGCACAAGCAACCGTGCGCTACATGATGTGGTCTTTAACGATCAACACCCATTAGGGCTATACGCATATATTTTAACTATGATAACTATGATATTAGGGATGCAGAAGGTTGAATTTGAGAGGAAATGTGCCTACATTCACGTGGAGATTCACGTGGAGGAAGAGGGAGAATATCTAATGAAAAAACTGAAAGGTAAAGGTTATGCAGATAGTTTCACTAAAAAAATACGATCTTCAAAAAAAGAATCGTCCAAAAAAACAACAAGAGCATTGCTGACTTTTTAATAAAGGGATTAAATAAATTCGTTGAGTGTTTTTATGAGGACTCATTGCATTGTTTTACGTAAAAATCAAAGAGTTTTGGAAAATAGTGTATGTACTACATACATCCTGTAGGCTATCTAATTACAGTATGTCTCGGGTCGGATCCCTGCCCTGAAAACCAGAGTTGTTTCCGGGAAGTGTTTTACGCATACGGCCAGATGTAGCGGCATTTGACATTCCCGTTTAGCCATGTGCTGCGATTTTTGTAGCAAACATTATTTATCTTTCCATCTAAAGCAACATTTACCGCTCGTCTGTAATAGTAGCTCATTGTTTGAATAGTAAGTGGCAGCTATGCATACACGCGTAGCCCTACGATTTTTATAGATTTTATCCATAGTACTGTATTATTACTACTAATTGTACTTTCTAAAACAGATGATTAAGACTCTTGACTTAGAAATAAGCTATCTCCAGAGTAGGCAAAACATCCATTCCTCGGATATCAATTCATCACTGCGAAAGGGGAAGCTACAATTTATCCACATTCAAATGTTTCAATACATGCCAGGAATTTAACCCAAAACCCTTAACTTAGAAGGCGGCCACGCTACCGACTGAACTAAGGTAAAGGACACTTGATCAATGATCGACTAGTATCATTTAGGACTGAAGTAACCCACATTGTTGGGCACACGGATTAAACATCAAACTAATTGTGGTGTTACGGGTTATATCGGTCCACGTTGGGCGTCGATTATGAAGATACGCGATTTGTTTGTGAGATAATTGGTATTTATAGCCCCGTGATTGAGCACTAATTAAAGCTGTATAGAATGTTTGTGAGATAATTAAATTAAATAATAAAACCTTTAATATTGGACACGATTTATTTAGATCATGGCACTGGTTTATTACAAAGTTCTGTAGATTTATACTACCGGCACTCTGTAGATTTATGTGACTACTCTATATATTTAAGTTAGTATCACTGTCGTTATATTACACGTTCTCTAGGTTCATGTTGCCGGCACTCTGTGTGTTCATACGCACAAACAGATTATATATGACCTACCCCTTGCCCCTTGGACCTCTCGTGACCAGTGTGAAAACCAACAAATCGAAAGCGTCCCTGCGACAGGTGTCTTGAAGGCTAGCTTCCTATTGGGTATAGGAAACTAACGTCTCTTGCTTGTTTGGTAAATATTACGGAGTTAAATTTTGAAATAAAAAATAAGTTTTAATGGTGCAATCCTTCAACATTATTTCTGAAAAGCGCGTGATTCTCCATGGATGAAGTCTTAAAAGGATAATTTACATACAATTTATTGAAGAAAAATACCTTCATCCATGACTTTTTAAATATGTGAGAGGGGTCCAAATCAGTATCATTACATAATATAATCAGGTTTTAGATTACAAGGAGGCCGGGGATTGAATTCCTTCCAGGTGTATTGAGTGTGGTTTTTCTTAATTTCTTAAACAGTTTCTTAACCTCCCAACAAAAATACGGGCATATTTTCTTTAAATTATACCTACCTCATCAGCATGATTGAATGCGTTAAGACTTGATGGCTAGTAAGACGCGGGGGGTGGGGGGTGGAACCTAGTACTTTCTTTGGATGTTTGAATTCCCACTGTTTCGTGTGGTTTGAGTGAAAGTCTCATTTCAAGGTCACGAGGGATCGTAACCACCAAGTAGGATAATATGACAATTCTTTTCTCGGCATGTTCAAAAACATTTATTATAAAATCGTTGTTGGGGAAACTAAGAGAGTGGTTGCCATTTAAATAACACATAATAGGCCTTTTACCCTTGTTGTTTATATGTATGTTTCTGGACAATGTCAATAAATTAGATCTATACAGCGATTAAATCAAGTGGGTTGCTAAAAGAGGTTAAGTGTAAAATCTATCAATAATAAACACGATAATCAGCTGACGAGTGTTTTTCACTAATTTTTATTTTTCAACCACACGTAGGCTAGTTAGACCCAATAGTTAAAAATACAAAAAAAAAAGAGGAGTGAGAAATACTCGTTGCTTCCTATCATGTATATTTTTACTAAGTTTACATTTTACCTTTTTAACAACTTACTTAATTCAATAATTTTTATTTATTTAGTATAAATTTCAAATAGCATTAATCTCTTTAACAGATCAAGCACTGAAATCAGTAAGATACAAAAGTCTTATTTCGGAGAATGTCTCCCCGAAAAATTGGATACAAATGATCACCTTAACTTGGGATTCTCCTAAGATTTAGTTTTCTGTGTCAAATACAACCTTATGATCAATAAGATTGAAGGTTCCTTACCTGGTATGAGAGAGGCGTTATCATCCCCGGGCCAAACGACGGGACCATGCGGCAGTAAGCCCTGAGGTGTGTACAGTGTGTACATAGCGAGAGGGGGGGGGGCAGGCCAGTCGAGCCTCCAGACAGTCGGGCAAACTAGAACAATCTACTAGCGAGAACCTTGTTCACAGCCTTTCTCTAATAGAACATACTGCAGGGCTGACTCGGATCAACGGTACTCAACTCTTGTGTGGATAGGATCTGCATTTCACTATATAATATATATCATGGGTAGTGGAGGAAGCTACATATGATGAATTGCATACCCTGTACACATCACATGATATTGCTAGGATAAACAAGTCTCGTAGATTACGGTGGGCAGGACATTCAGCGTGAATGGAAGGTTCTAGAACTTTGTTCAGGATACTGACTGGCAAACCCAATGGGAGGATACCATCGGGAGTACCTAGACGTGGATGGTAGGATAACATTAGAATGGACCTGAAAGAGATAGAGTGTAATGAGGGGGACTGGATATAATTATCTCAAGATAGATATAAGGGGTTAATTAGGTGGACTGGATAGAGCTTAATATAGGGATAGGGTGTATAAGGTGGACTGGGTAGAACTAGTTCAAGATAGGGATATGGTATGATGAGGTGGACTGGATAGAACTAGCTCAAGATAGGGATAGGATATAATGAGGTGGTCTGAATAGAGCTATCATTGCCATAGAGTAGGTAATTGTCTAAGTATATTTACATTGTGCTACAATGGGTTTTTTTCCACCCCATCCTCCCCCCTCCCCCAGGATTCACTTACTACTACGGGCTAGCCACATTTAATTAAACTAATGGGGTAGGAAGGCAAAAAGTAGAATTTGATAGAAATTAATTTCAAATTTGCGTGGAGTTTGGGACATTTAGGAAAAACACGCTCATTGTATTTGGCCGAGATTTGAACCCCAACCTATCAGTCACCATCAAACCAGGCTCGATATAAATTACATTTATTTTACGTGCTCATCTGAGCCATACTGTTTTTACTATTATTTTTTTTATTCACTTCACATACATAGGTTGTTTACCTATGATATCTCCAATTACATTATACAGGATTCCCACTATTTTCTTTCTACGAAATTTCCTGTGTTTTTCATTTTATCTAGAATAAATCCCCATTGTTTTCATACAGCTTGAACTATAAACCAGTTTAGATAAATGACATTTAATTTGTCATAATAACACTAACAGGTGCGAGTCATATAAGTGATGTTTAAAAACAAACTTACCTGAGCTCGATGAGGTAATATAGACAATCGTTAATCAACTCAATGTTTCATTAGGGGAGCGGGAGAAAATATATTTCTTAAATCAGCGTGATTACATGATTAGTTCAGTTAGTTTTTATTTCATGCCAAGTCTTACTATCTGAATCTTGCATGTAAATTACCCAAATCATAAAATAATGATATATATAAAATAACTACTTTGGCTCAAATAAATTGCTCAGTGCTGCAAAGTTTATAACATATAGACCAGACACTTTCAAACTGACAGGCCAACTGTCTTAAGATCATTCGACAATATACATTTCATTGCACAATTTTAGCAAGTGTATAGTTATAAGCTATAAAATGAATGGTGATTCAATTGCTGCAAATTATTATAGTTCATGAGTTATAAGGGATAAAAATTACTATTTATGTTAATTTAGTGTAACTAGACATTCATACGAGGTGTGCACAGTGACATATTTATAGTACTATTAATATTTCATTGTGTTCACCTCGTATGAATGTCTAGCTATACTACTCAGCCCAATACATTAATTATTTTACCTTAATAAAGGTACGCCAAAAGCATCAAATAGCCATTTTGACCATCTACAGCTTGTGAACTTTAATGATTTGAAGTTAATGAATTACTATAATGCTATAATACTTATTATACACTTGTGCTGTAAGATTTTTACTGTCGAATGACCTTAAGACGATCCAATGTAGAGTGCGGAATGAATCTTCATTTATAAACGTATTACTAAACCATTTGAGAATGTGATATTTGGAAATTTGGCATAACTTGGTGAAATATAGCATGTTAGGTTGGTGTGCCGGATTTATACTTTATACTCTTATCACGACAGAAATCAATCCCCAAGAGTGGTTGAATTTTCGCACCAAATATGTGTAATGTTGGCAGCACATACGTAAGCTAATAGCTATTTTCGCCTATGAAAAAGAGCAGAACGCCAGAGAGAACATGGCTTATGAAAATGCATTTGTCATCAATTATGAAAGTGACTTTAGCAAATTTAAAATCAAACATTCACGCCATCACTGCGAATAAAACAATTCAAATTTATGAAGAAAAATAATGTTTCTTATTGTTTTTTGTAGGGGCTTACTTTTAATTTTCATTTTGTAACGTTAACACGCTATAAAGTGCTTTAAAGTGTTCCTTATTGTTATANTTTTAGTAATAAAATGCTATAAAATTTTATTTAACATAATTCTAATGATATTGACTCCATATGCAGAGCAAATAATTGGGGATCATCAGTGTAGATTTCGACGAAACAGATCAACAACAGACCACAGTTTTACTAATCAGTAAATATTAGAAAAAAAAGTGGGAGTACAACATGACGTTTCAGCAATCATACACAGATTTTAAAATGGCGTATGATTCAGTTAAGAGAAACAAAATTATATTGAGATTTAGTTAAGTTTGAAACACCCAAAAAACTTGTAAATCTAATTGAGATATGTTTTACTGATATGCGTGGCAGGGTAAGAGTTGGGTGTCATTCATCAGACACTTTCGAAATACATAATGGGTTGAAAAAATTAGATGCACTTTTTCCATTACTTTTTAATCTAGCTTTAGAGTATGCAATTAGCGTACTGCAATAGAGTAGGGAAGGGTTGACATTAAACGGTACAATGCAACCTTTAGAATACGCAGACGGTTTAACCTTGTTGGGCAATAGTATACCTCAGTTTTAGCTTATGTGGTGCTGACTGACAGTTCACAGCTGACTTCTGACAGTCAACATTTAGGTATATGGTCTGGTAGCTTTTCAAAGCCGTCAGAAGTCAGCTATGAGCTGTCAGTCAGCACCACATAAGCTAAAACTGAGGTATAGGGAAGATGTGGCAGGAAATGCAGACATTTTATTAGAGAATAGTAAAGAAATAGATTTAGAAGTGAATGCAGAAAATATAACACATATTGAAAACTATAAGTTAGAGATACTTCGAATACCATATCATTTGACATAGGATAATGAGTCTAAATACTTAGGAAATTTTTTAACTAGAAACAACGATATTAGGGTGGAGAAAAAAAATTATTACAGTTGAAAAATGCATGCTTTTACACGGGCAGTAAGTTGTTGACATCTCATCTGCTGTCAAGAAATGTAAAGCTCTGAATGTACAAAACAATAATTTTACCGGTTGTTCTCAATGGGTGTAAAACATGGTATCTTATCTTACATGACGAAGAATATTTAAGAGTGTTCGTAAACAAGGTGCCTAGGAAGATATTTGGTTCAAAATGGATTAAGCCACAGAGGAGGGGAGCAGGCTACATAATGATGAGCTATGTACCCTGTAATTATCACAAGATATTGTTAGGATTATCAAGTCTAACAAATTATGTTGGGCAGTACATGTGGCACGAATGAAAGATTCTAGAACCACGTTCAGGGTGCTGACTGGCAAACCCAATGGGAAGAGACTATTGGAAAGACCTAGACGCAGATGGGAGGATAACATTAGAATGGTCATGAAAAAGATGGGTGTAATATGGGGATTTTATAGCGCTAGCTCAATATAGTAATAGATGGCGACGTCCTTTTGTAAATGCGGCAATGAACATTTGAGTTCCTAGTGCCACACAGCAAGTAAGTAAGGTACTAAAGTTGAAACCAGGTTGAAAGTATTCATCACTTCGGCAATCCACTAGCTTTTTCAGTTAGGTATAGACTCTCATAAAACCATATATAAACAGATTAACTATATCAGTAATAAACATTCATTAGGAAAACAATAGGATTCACACTTAGGTATTATATAAAAAAAATTAAGACATAATACAGGAGCTTCAGGGTACACCCATTTAAAAAAATACAAGGTTACAGAACTAAATAGTGCACCGCTTTTGAACTGTCTATTTTGCGCCGTTTACGTTCTTTATCACGCTTTGCATAGCGCAACAAGGTTATTTTTGTTATAATCCCACTACGTAAGTTGGAGTAGATAGCGTTACGTACTGACTGTGCCCACTTTCCTAGCACTAACAGTAACACAATCCCAGTGTGTTCGTTAAAAAATTGGGGACAAGAGAATAGTCCGGGGACATTCTGTGTTATAATAGGACTTTTGTCATGAAGCATATTAACCATTCGTAGCAATAATGAAATAGTAACAATCTCTTAATGCACTGTCTTGTACCTTAGATCGTTGGTCTACTAGCTTGATCATACCCATAATGTCCTCCCTCACACACTTCTATCCCAAACACTGGTATTGGTCCTAAGAACTGTTTCATTCAAAACTAAAAACATGGCTGCCCATCCGAATGAACGAACTACTGACGCTTTATGCCCACGACGTCATACAATCACAGAGCCATCTCGTGGTGAATGTCGTGTAGCTCACCTATTACATCGTGACGTACACGGCACAATAATTATTGCTACAACACATCTAAATAAGATTGAGTAACGTTATTCCAAACCAATCCCGAAATATGAATCTAAAGGAAAAAGATAACTTGGCAGAATGCTAAAACAACTTTGGAATAATATTCACATGGAGGCCGTAACAGACTACATTCATTAAGGATTATGATTATGAGGATTATAAGTTGGAATACTTTTTACTAGAAATATTGACAATATTGCATTTTTTGAAATGCAGCCTCCTCAATATTTTCACAGTTTACTAAGGCCCTTATGATCAAACTAATTTGACACATCTGATGTAGGGCTATACCTAACGTCATAAAGTACAGTTATTGGTCTAAATAACTTTTTTTAGCATAGCGTCTTACTATCCGTTCGGGTTGTACGTCTTTCTATACAACTAATCAATTACAATTTTTTAGGTAAGATATTTTAATAATCATGCATTGTGTTTTTGTTCTTGTCAGTAAAATGGTACTAGTTTTCTTTTGCATTCTGTAACGTAATTGATTTTGACTGCTCTCATATATTTAAAAAGTCATGGATGAAGGTATTATTCTTTAAAGTATCGTATGTAGATTATCCTTTTAATACTTCATCCATGGAGAATCACGCGTTTTCGAAGAATAGTTTAAAAGGATTGTACCATTATTATTGTCAAAATTTAACTCCGCAGTATTTACCAAACAAGCAAGAGGAACCAGCTCCCTATATCCAATAGGAAGCTAGCCTTCAATACACCTGTCGCAGAGACGTACCTGATTGGTTAGTCTTGACACAGTCACGAGAGGTCCAAGGGGCAAGGGGCATGTCCGTATATAAGCTGTATGTGCGTATGAAAACACAGAAAGTGCCGGTGAAATAGCGAGATTAGACGTAGAGAGAAAGTGCCGGTGAAATAGCTAGACTAGACGTAAACATAGAAAATGTGTGTCAGCGATAAAGTGAGAAGTAACACAACAGACAATACATAGTTTAATTTCAAACAAAGTGTAAAGGAAGAAATAATTATTTAAATAAAGTGTGTCCAACATCAACAGTTGTATTTATTACACAAATAAATTCCATATCATAATAATTGGCGCTCGAACATCCTAACTATTATAAATGCGAATGTGAGTTTGTTTGTTTGTTTGTTTGTTTGTTACGCTTTCACGCCTAAACTACTCGACCGATCATCATGAAATTTCGCATACACGTTGTCATGGGTACATAAAAGGACATAGGGTACCTTTCATCCAGAAAAAATGCGAATGTGAGTTTGTTTGTTTGTTATTGTTTGTTACGCTTTCACGCCTAAACTACT
>CABFWB010003871.1:24076-43204 GCA_902151455.1 Timema bartmani | reverse complement strand
AATTCGTGGCAAGGCATAACCTATGACTCTACTGACACACACTCCACTACTTCTTTTCTACTCCTACATTTAATCCTGATTTATATTGTGTAGTTTGTTTTTTTCTTTATCTCTACCTCTATTGACTAACAACCTCAATATGTTCATCGTTTTTATTGTCATATTCCCTGTGTCAATAGACAACCTGAATTTATTGATAAAATCTACATTAACGCGAGCGAAGCCGCGGGCAAAAGCTAGTGGAGCTATAAATACCAATTATATCACATATCATCATATTATATCAACATAATTGGCTCCCAATTGCGGGACAATTATATGTGAATAATACCGTGATATAATAATTGGCGCTCGATCATGGAGCTATAAATACCAATTATATCTCAAACAAACCGTATCATCATAATTGTCGCCCAATAGCGGGACAATTATATAACCAACAAACCGTAACACTATAATTGTCGCCCAATCGCGGGACAATTACACAACAAAGATTCAATATCACTATAAATGTCGCCCAATCGCGGGACAATTACATAGCAAACAAACCGAAACGTAATAATTCCATTAAAATGAGAAATAATTATCTATGTATTTTTTTAAATTTATGTTTGTACGGGTTACCATTGTGATTCAAATCAAATCTGTGTATTAAATATGCACATAAAGAAATACAGAATAATGATACACTTATCTTTATTTTGAACAGGGTAGTTCGATATAAGTCTCAACAAAACCGATTTTAGCTAGTAACACTATTATATGTGTAATAATTAAAGTTTGAAGCAATCTCACGCTTGTTCCATGATAATAAAACATTACAAATAAAAATGCAAAATGAATAGTTTTACCTAATGTAGCCTACTGTTTATTTTTGAGGACATAGAATAGTTATATATATATTCTACTTAATGTGTCCTACTCCTCATTCAGGCAATACGCATTTTTAATCGCGCCAATGGGGTAGAGTTGTGCAAATAGATGTTGGCAGAAATGTATCAGCATGCACCCGGAAGAAGATTGAGGAACTATTTAAGGAACAACACATTCAGTACGCTTATCCGGAATTCGAACCCCAATATTCCCATCACTGGCAAACTATATTATGTGAGCCTGTGTGCAGTGTTTTTATATATTATAAATATATACCTTCTATACCTTAATATGTTTTTAATGCAATCTCACGATTGCTGTATTTATTATCAAGGCTCAACAGTTTTACGATAGCAAGTGTGGCTTGACTTATGAAAGTCATGCAGATCTTTATGAATTAATCATGGTCATGGATATATATGTTAGAGCGTGAGCACATTTGATACTTTGTCAGTGATGTATTTTATTGGGGTAATATAAAATAGATGAAAATATCTCTCTCCCCTTTTCCCCCCACACTCTAACCTACCTCCAACAGACTATCACGATAATCATGGATTAGCTTCGTATGAAATATTGCCCATAACACATTGGCCTTGAAACATGACAGGAACATAATATTATGCTATCGCATTTTACATGGTGATCCGTTTTAACTGTCGTATTATTTTTTGTTATTTCTAGAATGGCATTATTCTGCCTACATATGTGATAAACAATGTTCATTTGAACTAAATCCTTAGTTATGTACTCGGCAAACAAATACCTGATGATCCCTAATGAGTCTTATTCTTTAACCCAATAAAATAAGGAAAAACTGTTTTTGTTTCTCTCAAACAAATTGTAAAAAATATTAATATATTCCCAAATTGGGAATTTGTACCCAGCGGTACGCGAGGATCTCAAAGGGAATGCGACGTCCCACCAAGTAGTTTAATTGTTATTATTATTTTTATAATAGTTTGTCTCTTAAACAAATTAATGCAAACGTTGTTGTGATGTCTTGATAATTTATAAAACTTTATTATCCTGTGTCACGGCTTTGTTTAACTCACCACTAAAGCTTTATTAACATTTAGAAAAAGAGTTTATTGTTTACAAGAAAGTGGATTTTTTTTATGAATAGTTAGAAGGGGTAGATTTATAAATAAAAAACATTTCTTGGACAAAGATATCAAGTCTTATGACTAGCGGATAAATATTGTCATCGGGAGTTTAAAGCTACCAACCAGATAAAAGTTATCAGCCACTTTATTATTTCACAAGTATTATTAACTGAATTTATCTGCCGGATAGTTATTTTCAGAAAACGCAAGGTTGCTATTGTTTTTAGTGGTGCGCACATGCGTATAAGCACTCCCGCTGCCGCTGCAACCTGGCTAGTGGCTACAACACTCAACATTTGTTAAATAATGGCGAATAAATGAGTGCAAGGAAACAGATGGCGTCACGTGGGCGCAAAAGCTAGTTTAACTTGCAAGTACTAGTTTCGGTGTGTGCCAAAATAGTCAATAATTTGGTACCACGTTTACAAAATTGCATTTATTGTACTCACATTTAAATAATTTGTTCTTATATAACTATAACTCTACAAATAGTATATCCGTTTTATAAAAGTGTAAATTAAATAAAGCTAGAACCTGAATCTGTGTCTACTAAACACGTGAACCAAGATTTTAACCTAAAACATATTATGATAGGTGAAACCTCATGAAAAACACGTCACTATGGCAACGCTAATTTTAGCTCTCAGATTAAAGATATCAGGTATTTAAACCCCTGATAAAAATGTGATTGATAAATACATTTTATCTGGCAAATACATGTTATCTGGCAGTCATGGGACGCCCTTTTAACTTATCGACCAAATACAAATATTTATCGGCCAGATTAATATTTATCCAGGAGTCATAAGACCGTCCTTAATTAGCTTATTATGATTAAATAGTAATGAAATTATAGCTATAAAATATTACTATTACTTTCTATAGAGAAAACATTATTTTTTACCTTCCATTCCAAAATTTTATATAAAAAAAAGAGGTTTTAAACTACAGTAGTTTTATCAAAAGTTACTGGTTTTAGAATAATTATAAATGCACATTATAATTTAATTAATTGGAATAATTTGGGGAATTATAATAATAATCGTATAATGTATAGTTGTGGGTCTAGCATATTAACTTCTGATAACTTTATCTAAACATCTTTAAGCTCCGGCACCTTTAGCTCAGACACTTTAGCTCCGAGACCTTTAGCTCAAACATTTTTAAACCCAACATATTTGGCAATGACACCTTTAGCTCTTACAGCTTTAAATTTTACATATTTAGCTCCAACACTTTTAACTTTGACACCTAAAGCCTCGGCACATTTGTAGCATTTAGCTACATGAGTGGACAAAATAAAGATAATTAAACTTACCCCACCATACTGCCGGCGGCGTCAAAAGGGAACACTATCATAAATCACGATCGACCACAACTACCCCACCGCGTATTGAAGTTAATACTGACCGTCGATTGTGGATCCTGTCCTGTGCCAAAGATCTTAGAGACAAAGAACTTCGGTTGTGAAGATGTGCTACTCGCCCCTAAGTGTGGAAGAAGGTAGAACTGCGGCAATGATTCCAGAATGATATTATCATGCACATGTTTCTTTCCCGAATATTCCAGATGTCCGCCCCCAACCCCTCTTTCTGTCGTTCCATCTTCTGGGTTATTTTGTATATATAGTGGCGTCTGTGCTATCAAGAGACACTTTTGGACTTGATCGGATTGGGAGCAGGTGAAGCTCTAGCTTCAGTTAATATATAAAATGTAAGATAGAAATTTACTTTTTCGGCATAGATAATAATTCTTAATTTGAATCATGTAACTTTTTATTCAACATTCTTTTTTGGTAATTTAATTTAACCTCTATAATAACAAAGATGAACTTGTCTCCACTTCTAATAATATTTTGTTACACGGTCGAGGTAGTTATGTTTTACGGTCGATCATTTTGTTGGTTCGTAAAATAAAAAAAAATAAAAAAAGGGAGATCGACTATAAATATGATATCGATAGAATGTACCTTGAATCTTGCAAATATTGTAGTATTCGATTTTGTAAATATTGCATGTAGATATATTCATGGAAACTTCAAGATTATAAAAAAATAGTTGATAGTTTTTTTTGAGACGTGTCATCACTAAATTTTTCTAATCAATTGCTATTATGGGAAAGTTATATAATAATTATATTGCACAGTCTTGTGGGTTGTTAACATTGTGATATTGGTAAATTTCTTGAGTATTAAAGAGACGTATTGTTAGACAATCATCCTGTTTATGATTAACTAATATGATTATTATTTTGTCTCTTCAGACTTATGAATTTGTAACGTAAACCTTTTAAGATTGTTTTTCTTGCAAGTTAACGCCTTGTTACCTTCTTGATTTATATAGGATAGTGGCGATTAAACTACATGTCAAATTTCTAAATAATATTAAACCTGTGAGGTTTTCCCTAATAGTTTATTTGTATATTTTGCATATTCTTATAATATCTCTGTGTTTTTTTGCAAATAGCAACATTGTCATATAATTGTAATTATATATTTTCTCTAAGGGTTGAATCCCGTGTAAATAAAATTCTTTTTGGAAAGAGTTCATGATAGTATTCGTAAATATAATACACCATGTCCTAGGTAATTTTAATTATATGTTATATCCATTTTTGTTAAGTGTTTCAGTTGAGGAACTATTTCAGAAATTACCTATCATCCTTTAAAAGATATTACGAGATAGACAGTTCCAATATTTAAGTCCGCAATTGGTGGGAATTGTGGGTTCTGGATTTTGAATGTTTGACCAAAGACAATCAAAGCATAGAACTCCAAGCACTCGCTCCTATTGCCCCTGTTTTTTGCCCTGCTATATTTTGTTGTGTTTTGGACCTCCTTTTATTTTGTCTTTATCGTGTTAAGGAGGGTTCACGTTTAGCTACAATGCCTTTAGCTCTTACACTTTTAGCCGAGACGACTTGTGCTCCGACATCTTAAACTACAAAATATTCTACAAAAACTATATATTTAGCTCTTACACATTTAGCCCCGTTACTTTTAGCTACAACACCTTTAGCTCTTACACCTGAAGCCCCGATACCTTTAGCTCCAATATCTCAAGCCCCGATACCTTTAGCTCCGATATCTTTAATCCCGATACCTTTAGCTGCTCCTGATATATTTAGCTCACCGAGTAGAGGCTTTATTCAAGGTTCGATTCCATGTATGACCGAAAAATGTAGCATTGGTGAAATTGGAGTATCCCTTGGCACAGTGATAAATGGCAGACGGACAGGATATCGTTTCTGTCATAGAATCAAGTTAGTTTGTATGTCAAGAGACTTTATTATATTTGCTATACTCTAGTTTATAAAGGCATTAACACAGACACGGGTTATTGGCACCTGTGCCTGTACTTCTTGTGAAAGTCTAACGACTTGCACCAGGCGAGGACTAGATTTAGACCTAATCGGTATTCGAACAAAAGTCTGTCATAAGGGGATTGATATAGTCTAATGAATGTTGAAACAATAAGCAAGCACGCAGAGTCCCTTGTTTGAATCCTCCACTTAAATAGAGAATTTAAAAACACTGTTTTTTAGAAACGATAATTATTTCAACCCCACGGTTATTAAGGAGGAAATGTAGGGAGCGCGAGTCATAGCAAAATATATTTTTGACCAAAATAATTAAAAGATTTGTTCAGTAGGAATATATAAAAAAAAATTACATGGTGATATCAACGGTTCTTGAATATCTGTCATGAATATAGCAGCATTAAATGAGAATTTTTTTTAAGTGGCGAGAAAAAGTGTTCACTAAATCCCAGGCTACTTTTGACAGATATTCAAGAACTGTTGAGGCGAAGAAAATTTAACTCTATATTTTTGCTTGAGAAATATTTTATTTCTTTTGACCAAAAATATGTTTTTTATATAAAACTGCAAAAACACTTACCTTTTCTCGCGTTCCCTGCACTCCCACCTTAACGGCTATTTTATAAGGAGGAAAACATAGATAAAGTGAAGCTACATTAGTGTGGAAACTACAGTTTAAAAATATATATATATATTTTGACTGTAGTTTCCACACTAATACAATCACTCCTATATTTAGGTTAATTAAGTAGATTAAAATACTTGCAAAAATTTTTTTAAAAAATTTTGGAATGTAAATACAACTTACAGTGTTCTTAAATTTAACTCACTATATTTAAAACAATCACTCTTATATTTATATAACATATATATATATTATATTTATATAACATATGTATATATATGTTATATAAATATAATATATATATAAAATTGTAGTTTCCACACTAATGTAGCTTCACTTTCTCTAAGTTTTCTTCCTCATAAACAGCTGTTAAGGTGGAAATATATATATATATATTGGACTATTGCATGTGTAAAACTAATAAGAGTACATACAGCCTCTATTTGAATTTTATCTTCTTCAGCACCTGCAACACAATCTATTGTGAGGCTGACGCCTTATGTTCCCCCAAAAAGGGGATTTTTTTTAAACTTATTTTGTTAAAGGAACTTGTCAAATAATTGTGACCCTTATCACGAAATAACCATTTATTGGCTACTGCGAAAAATACGATATGCGTTCATATGGGCATTGTGTTCATCCTTATTTTGAGAATACGTAGTCAAGGTTATTTAAAAAAAAATCGTAAATATTTTCAGAAATAATTTGTGTTTGTATAAATTAATTAAATTAGAACCGCTACGAATAAAACTTTTTATTTTAAAGAAGACATTTCATTTCACTTTTGTTATGAAAGACAGGAAAATCGTTGTTCGATTTGCTAATAAGCTTAGGTTTTTCACTAAACATCACTGAAAATTAGGATCTACGCTACTCTCAGGTGGCCCACTAATTCCACTCAGTCCTAATTGTAAACATGAGATCTTTTTACATATTGGGAGGATTCTAGATTGCAGGCACTAAATGTTGCTAAGCCATTCCACCCCTAATTTAATAATAGGGGCAGCCCACGGGGGCCTAGCAGGCTTTACGTTCTTTCAGCCAATTTAACTAAATTACATACACGAGTATTTCTAAGTTAGGTTATGTTAATTTAGTTTAGGTTAGGCTAGGGTAAGCTCGGTCAGGGGGAAAGCCCCGGTGGCCGGTGGGTGCTGCCAGCAACCCTTCCACCCGTGTCACCACCCTCACATAGGAATTCCCATGAGTTGCTCTTTTACTTGTTCGCAATCTAGACATTGGATTATTTATGGGGCCATAGCATTTTGGGTGTGTTCACAATTTGGACGAGCTTCACCCTGTTCACAGTCTGGACTGTTAGCAATCATGATATAAACTATCATCAACTCAATCACACGCTTCCAGAATAGTTACTTGTTTCTACAATAGTAATCGTGATAGTAGTGTCACTCACACGGTAAAAGCTGACTTGTAATGAATTCAATATCGAATCATTATTATTTTTCCTAGCACAGCGTCTTACTACTTGTTTGGGCTATACGCTTATGTACTAATTTCTCTAATGGTCTTAGTAATTAGGGAGGTTGTATTTATAGTAAGAATACCCGCATAGAAGAAGAGTGGAAAACCATTTTGAAAAAAAACACCTTCATTACACCCAACCGAGATTCAAACCTCGGTCTACCCGTCATTGGCTGTCTAGGTTAGTGTGAGAGTAGCGCCTTAGACCGTGCGCCCACCGAAGCAGGCAATAATATGTTAGTATTCCCTACCAGAATCCTACTATAGGTCACTTGTAGCTCGGCTAGTCTAGTGTGTGGGGAAAGTCTCCGTTGTTGGTATCTCGAGTGTTTTGTGTGCGTAGAGTGTGTAAGATCGACAGATACTAGAGATGTTTTCCCATCAGTCCAAGCTGTTGTGACCTAGATAGTTTAATCCTCACTTCCATTAGAGATATAGAGGAGTTTAGAGGGGTTAGCTGACTGATACGCAGGCAACATTCCCAAGCGAGTCTTGAAACCCTTTTAATCACGATTATATTGCACTTCATCTTCCCCCATGCACCCTACACATGAATGCTCTTCACAGTCATATTTTGCTTTTTTTGTGTGTGTGAAACGCGAGTGAATTTACCAAGTTCATGAATCGAGTAAATTTCTGCCCATTCTGTGAACTTACTGACCATTTCACGAACTGGGCAAAAAAATAGTCCAGTTCATGAATTGTTCAGTGCTTGTACTGCCCAGTTAATAGAACTGGGGAACTCCAATCATTACACAATTCAAAAACTGGACGAGTTTTTGCCCGGTCCGTGAAATCGACAAGCGAAGAACAGGTCTGGTATTTAAGTTAAATGAACTTTTATCCATTTTAGAATAGAAGGCCAGGTTAAATTAGGTTGGGTTAGTTTAATATAATATCTTAAAACGAATTTCAGTTGATCTTGTAATTGATAGTATAATAAGTTCTAGTTCATGAAATGGGCAAGATTTAATGCAATTTTTGCCCAGTTTGTTGAATGGTCAAACGAAGAAGCCAATTCACAGAATGACCAGAAATCTGCCCAATTGATGAAATGGGAAGTTTAACCATTGGGTTGTAACAAATATACTATATATATATAAATCACCCTGGCTTAGAACCCGTTTGGTTTATACACACACATTAATTACATAAATAGCATACAGATGAGTAAGGGAGAATTTTAGATTAAGTGTACCCACATTTTCTTGGGGGAAGAGTGGGAAACCATTAAAGGGGGGCCTCACTACACCCGACCGAGATTCAAACCCCAATCCCCCTATCACCAGCAATTTAGTCTAAGACGAGAGTGACGCACTAGACCATTCGACCACTGATGTGGGTGTATTATTGTATTAAGTACACGGTAGTAGTCACAGCACTTAAGCTACTCTAATATATTGATACGTTAATTCATGTGACCGTCTGATGTCACTCTTGATAAATAATATCAATAGCTATAAAATAATACTAATACTACAGTAGAGTTGTATCATTGTTGACAGAAAAAATATGTGCAGGTATTTTCCAAGAGTTTCTTCCTATCATGATCTTTACTGTTCTGGTTTGGGCTCAGGCTAGCAGCATGATCACACTAATGGGCTGAGGATAAGGTCGGTAGAACCTAGAGAAAATATACTTGAATCTAAGTAGAGAAACAGAGGAAAAGTAGAAAACCTTTAGTAAAATAACCCACCTCGGTGGTCACATGGTCTAAGACGCTACTCTAGCAAAAGACTAGAATGCCGATGATGGATAGATCGTGGTTTGATCACGGTCAAATGTACTGAGGGTAGTTTAATAGTGAATGGTTTCCTACTTTATTTTTACGCAAATGCGGAAACACGTCATGTAATCATAAACTTCCTACTCGTTAAAATCATTAATGTAATTAGTACACAGGCTTATAACCCGAATGGGTAGTAAGAAACCATTAATTTTTTATTTAGTAAAATAACCTCAGTTAGCCCTTTGGGTTTTGGACCCCAAACCTCCCTGTTACCAGCAAACTAAACCAGACTAGGTTGATGTCTTAGCTCACTGACCAGCTATACGTTTTCTTTTTGCACTAATTGAGTATATACTAGATCATTTGGGGCCAGTGTCTTCTAACATTGCTATTTTATTTTGTGAGTTTAAATTTGGTAATGACCAACTGCAACATATAAATTGTAAGTTATTGTTTTTACAGGCATTTATGAGTATTAATTCTTGGGGCCATGCTTTTAGTGATCTACAAATCATTTCTAGCTGACATGCTACTACGAAAAGTAGACGTTGAACATTTTCTCTTAAATTTTTGATTGGAAAATGTATTTATCAGATTTGTTGATAATTAAATCAAAGGGAAAAATTATGTCTTCGTAAAGGCTCTGATTATAATGTTGATGCATTAACTAACACATCTGGTCTATAACAGACTGCAAGGCCCCAACGGAAGGGCGTAGAGGGCTAATTTTTCCAGGTATGGTTCCGCTAGAAAATGTTATTATAACTTCAGCCAATACATTTTTGTATATATACATATGTATGGGCCCCCAAATGGGGGTGCGGGCC
This sequence comes from Timema bartmani, assembly GCA_902151455.1. Classification (NCBI taxonomy): domain Eukaryota; kingdom Metazoa; phylum Arthropoda; class Insecta; order Phasmatodea; family Timematidae; genus Timema; species Timema bartmani. The sequence goes on along the minus strand of CABFWB010003871.1, from coordinate 33,244 downwards.
ATAAAATTAGAGTGGGGCTCCAGACCCCCTGAAACCCTACCTCTTTCTACACCCTCACCCCAATGTTAAAGACACATTGAACCACCAAGCACTGTAATTGATACGTGAATGTAGGAAGGGAACTGTTTTTTTTATCACCGTGTCTTACTACGCGTTCGGGTTATACGCCTATGTACTAATTACACTAATGGGTTAGGGATTATAAAATTGTAGTTTAGAGGAGTTATACTCGCATTTTCGTGAAGATAGAGTGGAAACCAATTTATAAAAAAAAACTCAGTGCAACTGACCGGGATCGAACCCCGATCTCCTCGTCTTCAGCAGCCTAGTCTAATTAATTATTATAAATCAGTTGATGCTTCCATAGGAAGAATTAAACTGGAGTGTAAACATTTCTCTCTACATTTTTCCATCCCACATCTCTAGTGAGAAGCGAGGTGCTAGTATATTCTCAAGTGAGTATGTATGTAGTGTACTCTAAAGGGAGATGTTTACAGAGTGATATCTCCACAGTCTGTGTTGGTTCTGTTCCGTAGGTGAGAAGTGAGACCTGAGACTCACCTCTGTGCTGGGATTACCTTCACCTCTTTACTCTTCAGTCATGAGAGAGAGGGGTGGAGCGTGTGGGGTACACAAATAGAAGGGAGGAAACTCTTTTCCTCACCAAATTTAAATCGTGCTCAAATTCTTTCATCGAAATTTCGAAACAAAAAAAAAAAATTTATTGAATTAGAAATATTTTAACTAAATTTAATTAATCCGAAAAAAATCCTAGGAAATCGGTCGGAAACCGATGCTTTGGTGTGTTATTTGTCATCCCTAAGGTTCTATGCTGTAATATTGGGAGTGTTTTATTTTTTATTAATTAATTAGGCTACCATTTTAAAATAAATAACCACGCATTAAAAAATTCAAATTATTTTAGTACTTAATATAATGGAACCAATGATACATATTTATTTTAAATTGAAATTACATCTTAAGGTATTAATTATTCACCAATAAACTCTTAAACACAGGATAAAACAGAAAATAATATATTTTAATCTGAAAACTCTACTTAACTAAAAGTATCTCACACTTTCAGGGGATACATTATTTACTTGATCTTAATTTAATGGGTATCTGTCATTTTTCAATTAATGTGGAACAAGAAAATACAAATTCCTTTGTGTAAGCTTTATACTATTTTAGTATCCACGGTACTTTTGTAGTGGCCATTCAAAAATATCTTTCAAACGAGTACTAAGCCAAACTATTCAATTAGGCCTATTTGAAAAAGGTTTTTGGAATTATAATTTTAAAAAACGCACATTTGATAATGCTTGGTATGAATTAATACAAAATTTCATTCTTTTTTGTTGAAAATTGGACTTATATTAAATTTCCTTTCCAAAAATGATTCACGACGTATCAGTTTTTATTCTATTTTCAATTTTTAACTCTTGAATAAAGATACCAATTATAAACTGGAGGTTTCATGGTAGGCACTTATATGTAAAAGGTTTGATATAAATTAGTTGGCTAGTCTTATTTTACTAAAAAGGACGAACACGAACTAACTCTTTGGCTTTAAGAAATTGGAAAGTTCATGGCATCAAATCGTATGCTCACCATTCAAGCGTATTCTCCAACCAATCCCAAAACCTAAAACCTAACCTCGTTCTAAGCATTTTCACATCGAAGTTTCTGCCTGCCTAAGGCTTCTTGTTACTTCAGGTTTCTCAATGAAAATGTTGTGTACACATCTGCCATCAGCCATTCGCACCACAAGACCACCCACTTCATCTTGCGTGCCTTGATTATCCTCAATATGTTTTGAGGATACATATAAACAATGAAATTCTCCTATGTGTAGCAACCAGCCTCGTTATATAGTGGTCAGAGAGGCTGGCTGCTGAGCTATGGGTCCCGGGTACAAATCCCGCCTGGTGCAGAGGGATTATTCTCGGAAGGGGAATAATTCCAATGGTCACCAGGGTTTCGTTAGTTTTGCTTTCAAGAGAAATGTCTGTTTTTTTGTTTTTTTTTATTGATCAACCACCGAGTTTTAAGCTAGATTAAGATCGTTATTGGTTCCACCCCGTTATATTCACCATCCTCATCCGCTCATCTCATCGGGACATGAAAGGAGACTTCACGAAACGAATGTACGATTAGTACAAACTGGGCTACAGATTGATGCAACCCAGACGTGCGATTATTATTATTATTCATTGTGTAACTTTCTCCATCCTCATATCTGTTCATCTCTATTTGCTCCAAAAATCTTTCTCGGCTCTTTTTTTCTCAATGATTCTGAATTTATTCTCTTGATAAAGAGCAAGAGACCACGCTTCACATCCATTGTGTCTTCTCGGGATGAGTGTTGGTGACGCCATTTATATTGCTAAACCACGAATTGGTGGGCTATGCGTAGAGATAGGGTAAATTCGCTTTTTCGAAAAACGCGAAAAAAAAGGGGGGTCGAAAATAGGGTATTTATAAGTTTTCTTTGCGTTTCATGGCATTTGAAAGTGTTTAAAGCGATTTTTATTTCGCGAATTAACGCGATAAACGTGATTTTGAGAGTATTTTAGCTAAATTATTCTATTTAGTGAAATAGACGCGAATTCCCTAAAAATGCTGTGCATTTAAATAAAATGCTAAGAATTTCTATAAAAAAATGTTTTTCAGCGGAAATAAGTGATTAAAAAATCATTGAGTTTCACTCGTCTGTGTGCTTCAGCTCGGGTTTTACTTGCATCCTGTGCCTTCCATAGCCCATCCAGCTAATCGCCACATTTTGTGTATATATTAACTATTTTTGACTTTCACGTTTGTGTGAACTGATACACTTGTATTTAAAATATGCACACTTATGTCGTTTTTGTTACCACACTATTTTATTTGCCAATATTTACTATCTTTGACTTGCACATTTGTTTGAACTGATTCAACGACACCAACTATTTACGATACCAGCTATTTACTAAACTATTTTTATTTTTGTACTATAGGCTACAATAATTTTTTGACGCTACACATAGGTGTAAAATAAATTATGCCAATTGAAGTCATTCTGCATTCTTCTGTTTGTGTTTGACACAATCTTCCAGTTTCCTTATTAATTTAATATTAATTATTTATAATTATAATCTCTCACATGAAAATAATTGCAAACGAAGGTTAAAATACCCTTCGTATTAATGCATACATAAATTTTACCACAAATCCTTTGTATAGGCCCTAAAAACATTGACGAGACATTTTTACCTACTTTGCTACAAAATGCTAAATTATGCCACAAAACGCTAAATTTCCAATAATTAATGCTAAAAAAACTGAAAAGTAATGCTATTTTACCCTATCTCTAGCTATGCGTAGTAATCTTAATGTCAGGCTCTTTTACTCTGTTTTGTTCATGTTGAGAAAGTAGACTTTCAAGTGTGATTTTTCTTACTAAATGGTTTCTCATTCTTTCTGCAAGAAAATGTTTCCTTTAAATTCTACCTTTCTCATTTCTATTCACTAGCATAGTTAAATGCAGATATCCTAAACGGGTCAGATATAGTGAAAAATTGAATACCGTACGTATTTATTAATAAGTTGCAAACAAATATATATATATTTTTTTATACGTGCAAAGGATATCAAAAATATGATTTTATTTTAGTTTGTCTTTAACTCATAAATTGTGCGGTGATATATTTTTATAACCAAATATGTTTTAAGGGATTTTAATTTTTTCTCACAGTAAAGATTTAAAAAAAAACTTTAAAAAAATATTTAAATTATATATTGTTTCGGCTTATGGTGAATAATTTTTTAGAATTAATTTAAAATTAGAGTATTTTTGAGCTAATAAATGCCCAACAGGTAAAACATTGTTTCAGTTATGTTTCTAGTCCATTACTCACCTAATGATTTGATCAGTATTAGTAGGCAAAGATTAATCACATAGTTAATTAAAGTTATTAAGATATATTACTATAATATGCCTCAATTTTAATTGTTAAAGCTACACGATTTAAAAGTTGCATCTACTCTTGAGTGGGCAAAATCGCAAATTGGTAAAAACTGCGCCTTTTTTATTTTTTAATATGGATCTAGGCGCATCTTTCAAAGTTACACCAGGTAGAGAAATAATAAATACTTTTACTGTGCACGTCGCTTCTTTCATCAGCTTAGCTGGTATCCTCGCCCCATTTGACTGTCACCTATCTAATAACCAGGCACTAAACAACGTTCATTGTGTTATATTTTAGGCGTTTTTTTTTGTAAGGAACGATGATATGAAGAGGAATTGCGTGAACTTGTCTAGGTCTACATATCCAATTTATATTGTTTTCAATAATTCTAATAATTAGGTGTCTTGTGATGGGCGTTACCTTAAAACATGACACACTTCAGAGTAAAGGATCGTCAACAGTAAAATTGTATTTCTGAATAGATATTAGCTGTGTAATCCAATCCATCTTATATAAAAGTATGATATGATATCTACCTAAACAGATAGAAGACACTACATAAGTGCTCACTTTTACAACACTGCTTAAGAATATGTTATGTTGTGGTTATACTGCTCCATAAATCTTGCTCACGTCATCTATAAAGTCCGATTTTCATAGGAAGGGACTTTTATAAAATACTAATTTATTTATTTTGGCCAAAATTAATAACATATTTTAACTAGATTACTAACGTTATTTTATTGTTATTGATAATATTTATCAAAAGTGACCGCAGCAGATCATACGACTTGACGTATGAATACGTAGATCTAGTAAAATATTATATAGCTGCACTTTCTACGAAAGTGGGACTGTATATGTAGTTCCATAGTCGCTAACGAACCGCTCCCTTTCAAGCCACTTTTTTCCCCTTAAGTGAAATTACTTAACGGAGTTTTGAGTAATGGTGATTTATTGAAGGTTATGTCTGATATTTGAGCTCAACCATTTATAAGCTACTTGTTAAATGTGTATATAGTAGAACGTATATTAACTGAAATAGGTTATCTTGATCAATAGCCTTTAGGTATGGAAATTAAATAATAAATTATATCTTTAAATTCATGTCTTGAAAATATAAATTTAAAACAGTCTGAAGTTTCAAATACAGTTATATTCCATTTATTGAAATTATATATATATATCGTGCATAGGGCTTACAGTATCACTAATTTATATACGCAGCAAAACTTTTACACATTGATCAATATTACGGACATTTCATTCATTCTAGAATATTTGAAAACATTTTGAATGAAAATATTTATGTAATAAACTTGAATTCGAAAATCTATATACCTTTTGTAAAATAACTTAATTAAAAATAAGCTACTAATTAATAGAGTAGAATCTCGTTAAACCGAACTAATTGGGAGCAAGACCTATTCGGATTAAAAGATTTCCAGATTAACCGAAATCTTTCCTACAATGTAAATTAAAAATTCCCCGTAAGGTCTAGTGGGCGTGTTTACGTGTGTGCTATTCACTAGAGCTGGGTTTTAACTTCATTACGACAAGAGACTTAAAGTCTGTTTATGATAGGTTTTTACTTGGATGGCATTTCAAAAATCATATGTTTAGGTTTTGGGTTGCCAACACTTGTAAAGGATCACTGTTTTCCTATGGATGTTAAGTTTTTTAATTACCTGTTATATTTTACATTTAAAATAACGTAAACTTAGGTTTTTTCATACTATTTCATTACTTTTAATAATATCTTTTTATTCAACTCCAAACAATATTTTAAACCTAATTAAAATAACTTATTCTTAGTTTTGGAATGTTATCTGTGATGTGTAATATAATAATACCCTTTAATACAGGCATCGTATTTACTTGGAAAAGATAAAATACTTAATATTTTTTATATATATAATAAATTATTTTATGAATATTTTATCGTATTTTGAAATATTTAACTGAATAAAATATTTTCATCAACTGCGTGGGTGCATCATTGTAAAAAACTTGTTTCCGTCACGTTCAATCACATGATTTAAATTCGTCGGTCGCCATTTTGAAGCTATGTTAGTTAGACCTTTTGTGGAAGTGCTGTGAATAATATTTTATTTTAAGTGGAATAAAACAATAAATAAGGTTTGTGTCCAACCTCAAATAAATATATAAATAATAATGACCAAAATTACTGAGGTTAACTATCACATTCATATTTTACCATCTGTTTTTATTGCAGTTATCCAAAGCGATAGATGTCAGCTGTTGGCGTAGGGATATATTAGGAACTATTTCTAGTAACTTTTTGAGCTGTCATACAAGTAAACTTAGGTCATGAATCAATTATATTGAGTTTATGAACATGCCAAATAAATTAATAACTGTTGTAAGCACCCTAGAATATGATATTTTCATCATTTTTGAAAGCAAAACAAACTGAATGAATGTATACCATTGTTTCTTTTCACTACTTTGTACTATTACAATACATTTTATTTTACAATTAAATGTTTTTTCTTCCACTTTTGTTTGGATTAACCAGATTTCCGGATTAGCCTAGTTCGGATTAACGAGACTCTACTTGACTGTGATTTGTTTTTACACGTAGCCCTTTAAATAAAAACTCTAACGAATGTTAGATTAACACTCACTAAATAAGTTTATTTCATTCACTCTAATTAATATTATAGTAATATAGTTATTTATATATAAATGAATAACATGAATACATATATATATATAACTGTAATACTATAATATGAATTAGATTGAATGAAATAAATAATATTAATAATATTATAGTGATACAGTTATATATAAAATATTATAGTAATACAGTTTATATATATATATAATATTATAGTAATACAGCTATTATATAATATATATAACTGTATTATTATAATAAAAATTATATGAATTAAATAAATTTATTATATATATATATATATGTGTGTGTGTGTGTGTGTGTGTGTGTGTGTGTGTGTGTGTAAACTATTTTAATATTATTATCATCCACTACCAGCATGTGTATTATTATTATTAGCCCCGCGTCTTACTACCCGTTCAGGTTATACGTACTTTCGCTAATGTGTAATGGTAGGGTGATTGTGAGATGAAATGGAGGACCTACAGTTTAACGTGGAATCCAAACCACGGTAGAGGCCTGGCATTCCTCACATTCACAAGTTGTGATTAATACACGTCTTTTCAGAAGGGAAGGAAGGGTTTGGCAATCAGATAAATCTGTGCCGGAACCGAGGATTGAACCCCGGACCCTCAGCACAGAAGTATGACACCTTATTCCTAGACCACCAGGTCACCATCCAGCATGTGATGCTATAAATATTTCTGAAACATCTTTATATCTATGTAATATTTAGGGTTGGTAAAAAATACAGTTATTAATATTATCTTACAAAGGATGTGATGATTTGAATTTTCGTTAGTTAAATGTATCAAAGAGAATCTAAGATCTGATTTCATAGCTTTATTATATTATATACTTCCCCCCTTTATGAACACATTTAAATTATATAAAAAATAATTCTTTATTTTACATGAAAAAGAGAAAATATGTAAGAAAATTTTTTAAAAAATCTATTTTTCATATTCTTGGTAAGGGGTCGTCCATAAACCACGTAACGCCTTTTCCCTACCTTTTTAGCACCCCCTACCCCCATTTAGCACCATGTAGAAACTTAGCCCCACCCCCGTGTTACGTAACTTTGCTCACCAAGAATGAATGTCATTATTTCATAAAGAAGTTTTGTGATACTAAAGGAGGGATTCAGAATTAATTCTTCTTAAAATCCATTTTAGATCCTGAACATAAATGATTTCAGAGAGTATTATTATTTATGGGTACAGATAAGACAGACAAGTACAGACATAAAGACGTTGAGTTCAAATTCCTCAGGTTCATGAGGATAAACCTGTGCTATATTTATGTTATGGATGTCAAGTTTGCGATATGAATAAGAGCCAAACGGCACTATTATGTGCTGACTAGGATGGCCCTTTGATGATGTTAAAGTGCTCACATCAGATGCTTGATGCCGGGGGAAGACATCTTTCTTAATATTGTGCACTTATTATGATAGTCATATTATCATCATAAAGAGAGCTCTTTAAATAACTCTAGGTATACAACTTTTCTAAATTATTAATGAATTAATCACAACTTTACTTTAGTTAACTTATTAATAATTAATATCCAGAGCTATTATTTATGCTTATTAGTGGGAATTACACCATCTAGATATCATATTCTGAAAGTTGAAAAATGACACCTGGACACTGGAATCGAACCCGGGACCTTTGGCTTAGTACGCCAATGCTCTAACCACTGAGCTATCCAGGATTCGTCCCGTGCTCAGGGTCATTCTTCATTCATATTTCAGGCAAGCATAAATAATAGGTCTGGCTATTAATTCTTAATATGCAATCCCGTACAATTTAATAATTGTACAAATGGCAGCAAAAAGCCAACTACCAAGTTGCAGATGGCTGCGTTATCCGATGGCTCGTGATATTAATATAATCACATATTTGTAGCCGACGATTTCCGCTAAGTCCATCATAGACTCTGCCTTAAAATTTTCAGTAGATGGCCAATGAAGCAGAGATTGGGGTTCGAATACCTGCCGGGTGTACTCAGAGTGGTTTTTACTAAATGGTTTTATAATCTCTCTCCACGTTGATGAGGGTAAAATTCTACCTTCCTCATTTCTACTCCATTAGATAAATACAATAAAAATAATTAGAATATCTACAATTTGACTATACTACTCTACAAAATGTATACTAAAAAGGTAGAATTTTAAAGAAAATTTACCAGTATTTGCATAGAGGGTGAGTGGGAAATCATGTAGGAAAAGCAACCCTCAGTAGTCCTGAATGGTATTCGAACCCCATCTCCCCAACATCGGCCATCTAGTCTACTGAGAAAATGATTATTTAGACAATGCAGCCACCATAATGTATATATAATAGTTGCATTTATATACATACACATTAGATTTATCAGAAGGGAAACGGTATAGGCTTAAATACAGCTACCTTTTGTGAATAATTAATGATATTTGAAGCTTTACTTTTCATAACATGCTGCTGGTATGAAGAAATAACACTATTGATGGACTCCTCAAACTTGACTCGAGATACATTCTGTACTTTTGCTTCTTTCCATTTCACTACAACATCTTTTTGAGACTCTTCC
>CABFWB010003871.1:0-23713 GCA_902151455.1 Timema bartmani | reverse complement strand
CACCTAAGCGAATTAGAAATATTGATAAACAAAAAGTAAGTGCTAAGCTTGCATTTTCAACGCCACAGATATTTGGAAGTTATCCATAAGTATGTTTATCAAAGGCGAAAACATGAAAAATAATATTGTTTTTCAACATTAGAATTTGAGTCTAAGACCTGTGTTACGTAACACTTTAATGTACCCCACCCTCCCACCATGTAACAACATGTATACATTAGAGCTCCCCCCTAAATGCGTTACGTGGTTTATGGACGACTCCTAATATTGAACAGCTGCTAGTTAAGTTACTTACTAATACATCGGTTATTTTCTGCCTTTAATAAAGTGATATTCAATTTGGAAATGAATAGTTAATAAAAGTAAATCTTTGTCTTTGTTAATATTATTATCTGTCGACACAATACTTGCCTGTTTCTAAGTATTTGTGCAATTGGTATGACCTTGTGATTTCAAACATATAAATGACATTATATTGCTGGCATATATTGAATGACAATTAATACACATGATTTTCAGTTTTCTATCTCCTTTTATGAATTATTATTGTTACGTTTTTATTCCGTGCTTCGCGTCTTGCCAAATATCCAGGCTACTCGAATATTTAAAATAATAAAGTGAGAATGAGGAAAGTATAACTGTGAAGAGGAGGTGTACCTGCATTTGCATGAAGGTATAGTGGGGAACTATTGAGCAAAAACATTTTCACAGCATACCAGGCCATAATTTGAATATCAACATTTCTTTCACCGGCAAACAAGACTATAAGAGATTAGTGTATTTTTTCGCGGGCCTACCAGAGCGATTTAAGTCGAGAAAGAAGGTATTTTGAGAGGGGAGCTTGTAAAACTTTTGGAAAACATTGTATTGGCCCAATGCCTTTGACTTTCGGGTAAACATTTATCTAACAGTTGTCAGATAGGTAAAATTCCGTGATGATCGATTAATCGATAATTTACTAAAGTTCCCGATATATTGTTCTGGGGATCAACTTTATCTTCGTTATCAATCGGTGAATATCACTATCACATGATAACTGACACGGGTTAGCTATCTATATCAAACAAAATATTCAGCTCCAATGCAATATATGACCAGATCCTGACACAAGGTTTATCAATTAGTGCTCTTATTCTTGATCAAAGTGAGGGGCATTTATCAACATTTTAAATACCATGCCTTGAAGCGGTCGGTTTCATTTTCAGCGAAGATAATAGACGTTTCGATGTCCGTCCACCTTACTTCTATATACAAGGCTACAATTTATTCGTAAAACTTTGCTCGCAGCGAAATGTTAAGTGTCTTTACAAGATGGAACATTGAATCTGACCGTCTCTAATGTATGCGTTTACTGGCTAGGCTCACATATTTAAACTGGAAGTTGATCCTAAACGAGACCAAGGAGCCTTATTTGGGTCCATTATGCCTGGTAAAATACGATGTTTAAGTCACTACATTATATGTACGGAAGAAGAGCCGGTAGCTATGTTACCTGAACTATAAGTAGACACTAATTTATCTCAATTACTACCAAGAAAAGGCGATATCTAATGTTGTTCAATTCATGCGATTAAAGCACCGTTTATCATATTATAATTTTTCCTGTTATAAGAATTACATTCATTAAATTTGGTGCATTACATATATTAAAGCAGGCCTTCTCTGATAAACTCTACACTACTGTGAAGGGAATGTCTTGTTTTGAATAACAAAGTAAGCAATATATTGTTAACTAGACATGCAAAATAATACATGTTTATTGAGTTTTATGTTTGAGGGATGTTTCCAATAATCTGACAAGCCTATTCACGTTCTAAAGTGAATTAATGTATTTATTTTTTTACTACAGTTTTGGTCTTCACAAAATAACTTGAATATTAACGTTTTAAAGGTGTGATATTATTCTTAAAGAATATTATGTTTACCCAAAGTTTATTTATGAATTATTGATATTATAGTAGACCCGACGGCAATATGGAAATTTCTCGTACCTCAACACTGTTTGAGGTTTCAAACTGTAGTATTATATCTTTCGATTTAAATATGCCAATAATCTCTAACATAATTATGAATGTTGAATTTTATTTATGACAATCAATGATAAAAACAAACTTTTAACAGGCACACTTTAATGGGTTGATGGAACAAACCAAATAATACATAGCTATCCATAAATACCTGATAACAGGATAGATTTTTTGTCTTTGTTCCATGTCTCATTACCTGGTTTGAGATATTCTAATTTAACTATGCTATTAGAGTAGGGATGAGGAATGTAGAATTTATAGGTATTCTACTCACATTTGCATGGAAGTAGAATGAAAACTATTTAGGAAAAACACCCTCTGTGGGCCTATATCTGGCTGGCCCAGATTCCCCTTTGCCAGCAGACAAGACTTAACGATATTGACGCTAAGCCGTGGACCCACCGATGAGGGTCTTAATAATATACTTTTAGAAATGTAATAAATGATTTATTAATGAAGATAATTAAAGTGTCAATTAAGTTAGTAACGATTAAAAAAAAAGTTTCGTGAGGGTTCTAAATCAACATTGCTAGTGGGGAAAAAAAAATTCAATACTAAACAAACTAATAAGAAATTAAAATAAAGTTGAAATAGTATTAACTTGAAATTTAAAATAAATATTTAAATTAATTAAAAAAATTTAAATTCCCATAAAAACTATTACTAATTTTAAATTATAGTAGAATAATGTTGCATTCAATATAAGTATATATTTAATATTTTTTAAATTCGTTTTCTGTGGAAGGCGTTACTGTATAGTCCCTCGTGATCAAGATTATATATTTTAAACTGATTGGATGCATTAATTCAATGTGGTTCTGATCCTCTGCGTTTAAATATTATTCTATTGGCCCACTTTATTGATAGTATTTAATTATTACCCACCCTCACCGGAAGTCATATGTTCTAACACGTCTCTTTCGTGTTAGCCTGGAGTTTAATTGACGGGAAGATCATAGTTATAATCCTAGTTGGGTGTACTGAAGGTCTTTATTCTAAGATGGTTGCCGACTTTTCCTTCAAGCAAATACAAGTACATTTCCTCTAAAATTCTACCCTCTTCATCCATATTCTATTATACGTAATATTAATGTATGCGTTAAATTCGAACAGATAATAAGTCATAATAAAAAAAAAAGCATCTGTACAAGACCTAGTCTAAGGGGAAGGGATGAAGAAGGGTAATCTAGAATCAATGCTTTTGGTAAACAGTGACATTTACGAAAAGTATGATCTGACGTACGAATATTTTAACTGTCAGATCCCAACCATCATGTTGGCAATCACACATTACAAAGTTGATATTTTTCAAACTGTGTCTTACTACCCAGTCGGGCTAGTCACATATATATACATTTATTAGTGGCGTTAGGATGAGTAAGGAAGAATTTAGAGGAAGTATATCTGCAGTTGCGTGGATGGATATTAGGAAACTATTTAGGAAAGCTATTCCCGACCAAGATTTGAACCCTGATTCCTCCACCATTGGTTATCCAGTCTAGGGTACGGGTAAAGTGTTGGCAGGTAGTCAGATTCCGACAGCCGGCGCCGACCAGCGTGAGAAATAATCCCTTGTTTTTAGATGGGATTGCATAAAGTGACAGCAGGCACCGTTATGCTGGCTCAGGCCGTCTGACTCTGACAGTTTACCGGAATTAACATTTCATTCCGGTTACCGAAACGAGCGTGATCGGACGTTTATTTAGCTCAATTGTGTTGTTTTTTTTGTATTTTCCATTTATTCGTTTTATATGACTAAACTATTATTGGACTACTATTATTATTATTATCATTATTATATTATTTTTATAATTTTATTGTAATTTGTGGAAGTGATGGATGCGGACACGTTTATATCAAAGGTTTTTCTCAAACCCGAAATTTGGGACAAAAGACGGAAAGAGTATTCCAACTGGGTTGTTATAGATGCCTGCTGGCGAGACATATTAAAGGAAATGGGTGTTGAAGGTAAGTTTATTGAAATAGTTTTCATTGTTTTCCTTATTCACTATTTACAGTGTAAGAACCTGTATGAAATATTATTAAGAGTATTTTTTAAATTCCTTTGTACGTCACACATTTTAAAATATAATACAATTTATATCCATGACGTAATTATAACAGAAAATCCAAAAAATACAAAAACCAAACGAAATATAATATAAAAATCTAACACCAGTAATAAATGTCAAGCAAACTAATTTTATAGACTATTATTTACTGTGCAATCTAAAAACATTATATCTAAATCTATTACAATACATCTAAATCAAAGAGTTACTCTGTATTTAATGATTAGAAATGACTGTTAGTCATTCATTATACAAGCTATGGGATATTTTTCAATGAAATAAGAAAAAAGTATCTCACTTCTTTGGTCGAAGTAGGATGCCTTCCTTATCTATCCCAATTTACTGATTCACCATGTACAGTAACTTCACTGAGATGCCTTTCAAACCCCTCGTTTTCAAGTACAGTGTTATGCAAAATACAAACACATTTCACAATATTTTCAGCCAGTTCCACCTTCGTTTCAACGGCTTTCGACAGAATTCGCCATTTGGAATACAAAATTACAAAAGCTTATTCGACAGCTTTCCTTGTCTCTCGATAACCGGTTATTGAAAATTGTCTTTCTCTCGGTAATACATTCACGTTTGTACGGTTTCATAAGTTGGGAAAGTAAAGGGTAAGCCTCATCTGCTAACATAACATATGGAGCTTTCACGTTGCTGTGAGGCCAGAAATCAGGTTCTGGAAAAATTATATCTTTGCCTTTAATGAAATTGAATAACATAACATAAACTAACATCATCAATGTTAAAGCGGAAAAGGAAATACCATTGTCCTCATCAATCATAACGATTACGTTTAAAAAACTATGGACGTCATTAAAAATAACAACATTACTGAGCTAAAATATGACCCTACTACCAAATACCAAAAAGTAATAAAAACCTCACTTAAAAATGCATCATTGATCTTTTCTTCTAAAGATATATTCAAATTCATTAAGATGAATCCAAAAGCACCTAATTTTACATCTCTACTGAAAATTCACAAACCCAACATCCATATACGACCTCTTGTCAATTATAAAAATGCCCCAGTATATAAAAAAACAAAACACTTAGCTAAAATACTTCAACTTAACTTGCAACACCATACACTTGTAATGTAAAAAGTTCCTATGACCTAATTGAAAAACCTAAAAATGTTTCTCTGAATGATTAATCAAAATTCCTATCACTAGACATTTCTAATTTATGTACAAATTTTCCTGTAAATGAAACCATTAACATTACCAAAAACATCTTAGAAAATAATAAGTCTTCTTCTGAATACATCAAACAAGTTACATTCGTCCTCAAATCGGTTTCAAACTAAAACTATTTCCAACTCAACAACAAGTTTTACGCTCAAAATAATGGATTAGTAATGGGTTCTCCCATTTCATGTCTTTTTCATGTCTTATGTCTGAAATTTTCCTACAGCACAATGATGACAAAAATAATCAGCAAGTTTAAAACTTTCGTCAACATAAAATTTTACTGCCGATATGTAGATGATATCCTTGTAATTTATGAACAAGATCCTAATTCACCTTCATTTGATTTGATTCCCAATCTCAATAATATCCATTCTCAGCTTAAATTCACCTTGGAGCATGAAATCAATAATAGTATCAATTACCTTGACATTAATATCTTAAAAAACAAGCAGAACAATCTTGAATACAAAATTTATAGAATACCCATGCATACTGATGCAATCAACCTGAATGCTTCTAATCACCCTACAATACATAAAAGAGTTGCTTTCAACAGTCTTATATAGAGGTTATTTCATATACCTTTAAACAAAACGAATTTCAAAAAGGAACTGAATATAATTAAACAACTTGCTGTTTCCAATGTTTACTCCCATTCATTAGTTTACCCAATTCTTCAAAAACAAAAATCACAACTTAGCAACAAATCCACTTTCAACAATTCTAATGCTAACTCAGAAAGTAAGACTATATGGATCAAATTTAACTACACTGGAGGTGAAATTAACAGAATCACAAAAAATTTCAAAAAACATAAATTAAAGGTTTTCCTTCAGCACTAATAACAACATTAAAAAAATACATCAACAACTCTAACTTAAACAAAACCAACCAATATGAGAAAAGGGGCATTTATCAGATCATCTGTGAATGTATTAGTGTACATATTTGAAAACCTGGGCGGCAAATTTCAACCATGTTTTCCGAACATATGAGTGATTTTAAATATGATAGAAACAAATCAAAATGTTCTGAACAACTCAAACAGTCCGGACATCAACCGATCCCAATGAAAGATAGTATGAAACTAATTCATAACACCTCAAAAAGGCACAACCATGAACACAGCTGAAAATATCTTTATTCAAACTGCTTTACTAAATAACAAAAAAGTATCAAACGAACAAACAAATTTCGAGAATCAGATACTTATCAATGCCTTCAGAAAACTTCCTCAACATACAAAAAAAAACCTAATCCTATCTGCAACCACCCATCCTTCCATAGTAAATGACCTGGTCAGGCCAGTGTCATGAAGATTTGCACCCTTTGATATTTCATATTTTGTTATTCTCTTCTTTTACAACTATCAGCACATTTTATAATAAACTCCAAAATCTATCTATCTACTATCTCATCCCATAATAACTTAAGTATGTAATCTCAACCTAAATATATAATATCTTTGACTTGGTACTCCAATCATTCTAGAATGATTTATTCCCTCTATATATATATATATATACGTTAATTTTAATCTCAACTCAGTTTCCTTTCTCAAACAACTTGGAACACTCAAACACACAAATTTTAACTCAGGTAAATATGCTATTTCATTATCATTAATTCTTAATTTTACAACTTTCGAACCTTCATTAAATGTACAGGTTATATTACATTGACCAACGCGGTATGTTTCAGCCATAATTTTATTTGGTGTATTTTCTTTTTTCATTAGACCTGATGATGATGCCGTCGTAGCATAGAAACATGTCGAAGCTCAAAAAACTTTGCAGGGATTGCAGCAATATCAGAGGAACAGGGAATTACAGATAAGGAAGGAATTCAATTTTTACCTATATTTTATCATTCTTTATATTTTCATTTTACAAATAATTCTATTTAATTACCTATATAATACAAGAAACTTAATATATGCATGTTTACATAATTTTATCTTAAAACTATTTTAGTGAAATTTGACTCAAAAGTCCACAATTTTTAATGTTTCAAACTTTTTAGAGGTTTGTTATAATTTCAGTGATTGTATCATATTTGTCATCATAAGACATTATAACTTGAAATTATTATTACCCAAAATTGTTTCATTTATGATTCAAATTATAATGCCTATATTATATTATATTATATTATATTATATTATATTATATTATATTATATTATATTATTATATATCTACGTTTTTCATTCTAAATCAACACAATTTGTCAACTTTACTAAAAATTGAATTATACTACTAATAATCTTAATCGTTACTTATTAACTATTAAAATGTTTTTCAAAAATTGAATAAATCTGAAGCCAAAAATATTCCTCCATCACTCTGTTTTCCGTACCCTCCAATCTCAACAGTGTCAAACTTATTGTTTCATCCACTAAGCCTTGTAGAACGACAGAAAAGAATTTCTTGTAGTTCAAAAACATCGACCAAGAATTACTTGGACAATTTAAATGAATATGTTTATCATCCAAACATTCATTAGCATGAATAAAGCTCCAAATATTTTCAAAGTCAGCTGCATCATTTTTAAGTAATTCTGTAGTTGGCACTGCCATGTGCAAGGGCTGTAGTTCTTCCCACAGCATATCAACAGTTTCTCTGATAATTTCTCCTACAGTTTTATCTCACATTCGGAAGCTGAATCCCAAAGCTCGGAATGATATTCCAGTAGAAAGGTATCTGTAAAAATGAATCAACAAATTTTGCAATGTAACGTCTGCATTAATATTACACAGATGTCAGCCTATTATTTTAGTATGGTAAAAGGTGTTTTTATTTACAGAAGGTGCGTTGTGTAAAAAGTGTAAATACCCGAGAGATCAGTTCAGTGTTGAATTTAGGAAGATTAGGCCACCACGTTCAGGCGATCCTGGAGATTCTACCTACGACCCAAAATGGCCTCACTTTAAGTCACTATTGTTCTTGAAGGACGTCGTGAAGCCTCGAGTTATGTCGAGTAACTTAAGAACAAAAGCTCTACCCAATGAATCAAATGATAAAATCGATGACAATGAAGGTGACATCATTCGCGTTATTAATTTCATGGACCCCACTTTTCTCTCGTTCCAATTTAATGCTAGAATTATCTGATGCAATGAGCAAACATATTGCTTCTTCACTGCTCATTTCCACGACTGTGACTGAATTAATAAATAAACAGTACAGTTTCAGTGGCTAATATCTGCCTCTACTATGCGGCCTTCACCTGCGCCGACAGCCTACCACCACTCTACGCATACCCTAGGTGCGTACAGAAAGAAAGCGGGCTGCCTGCTTACTGTTTTCCAGCGGTGATCGGCGCCGAAGTCCAGCGCGTGAAGGTGTAAACAGAAGAGGCAGATGAAAGCCTAAAAACCTGCCATTTGTCACATGTTATTAACACCGTCAAGATGTCCAGTTCATCATCTGATGAAGAGTTTTTACTACTTGACAGTGTTCATCGCAAATTGAAATGAAAAGAAAAACCGATATACATAAAATAAACCGTGGTAGGAAATATTATGGCGAATATAATAATTATTTAATGGTCTGAGAATATCTTTAATTCTTTAAGCTAAACTGGCTGGTATTTCCTAAGGCTGCCTTTGTGCCTCTGTTTGATTATATTCAACATACATTTCAGTTGGATGTTGCTCAGAGCCTTCTCTATCAAAAGTGTAATTTAGTATATTGAGAAAAATTCTTTGTTTGTCTTGCTTCAGGTCATTAAATAAAATGATAATATTCGCCAAAATCTTTCCAATCATGGAATATTGGATGTACACCGGTTTTCTTTCTTTTCAACTTTGGATGAACATTGTCAAGAAGTAAAAACTCTTCATCAGATGATGAATTGGACATCTTGATGGTGATAATAGCATGTGACAACTGGCAGGTTTTTAGGCCTTCGTCTGCGTCCTATGTGTACACCTACACGCGCTGGACTTCGGTGCCGATCGGCGCTGGAAACCGGTAAGCATGCAGCCTGCTTTCTTTCTGTATAATGATTGTATATTTATATATATATAAGTTATTACTATACAAGCTGAGCCCTATAAGTAGTTGTATCCGTGGTGCCAATTCTTGATTTGTCGAATTAAACTTTTATCATAAAAGAAAAGCTAAACTCAGAGAATTTTTTAAGGAACTCCCTAATCATTAATTTATCCTGTAGAAGTTCTGCCTCAAATATTTAAATTTACATTATTCTAATTTATTTGTGTTCTTATTGCTACTGCTTTTTAAATACTTATGCTTTACTACTCTTTAGCTATTTTTTATTATTGTTATTTTTTATTATTATTTCCTATTTTTTCGTAACTATTCATCAGTATATATAATTATTTAGTTACGATTGTTTATTTAATTTTCTCAGGGAACCATACGTACTTGTTACTTGTGTACTTTTCAGTGCTGGCCTGTCATAGGTCTCACGACTATTGGTTGGCCAGGACTCTTATAATAAAGTTTAGATTATAATTATCTATAAATAATAATAAATCAAACATTGCCTTATTAAATACATTTTCAGTCTAATTTTATAGAAAGCCCGATATTTGAAAACTGGAACTTCACGTTGCCACAATGGAGGGGAAAAAATATTACAAATATATTTACATTCTTAGTTAGTTTAGTTAATAATTTAAAGATAAATTAGAAATTAATTAATAAGTAAATATTAATTGAAGCTTTTTATAACTTTGCTGTGAAATTCATAATTATTAATCAAAATAAGATTTATTTCTATTATTTCCGAATGTTAGTGAATTTCGATCAATGTTGGTGATCGAAAGTGGCTTCCTATACAAATCAGAGTTAGTTTAATTTTCTACACATATCAATCTCAATAGTTATTGAATATCTGTCATGAGCCTTGTATAGTTTGACCATGATTTTTTTCTCATAATTTAAAATATCCTCGTAAAATATCGAAATATTTATGAGACGTATAATCAAGAATTATTATTGAGAAGTTTAGAGTAAAACTAAACTATATATTATGAATGAAGCAATCATTTTTTTCCCCAAAAACATGGACCTTAACTCTAGTTCCCTTCAATATTCTTACCATAGGCTTACATTTTTTTTAAATGTTAAAACTAAAGATGCGACGCACGAATCCTCGGATCCTCAAATCCCTTAAACCAATTGGTATTCGAGGGATTAGAGTTTCGTAAAAATCCCAAAAATGTATTTTGAATACAAAGTGAAGACCTTTACTTGATGTAGCAATTTAATTCGATTGATAAAAGGAATTATATAGACCTGTGTAGTCGGAAGAATAACAAAATCATAAAAAAGGAGAAAATTGTAATAATTGATAGGGTGAGTCGATATACACGCATCTTCTCTCCAAATATAAATGTTTTAATTATGTTGTTTAGACTGAGTTATTAGTTTTATGAGAGATTGTAATATAGACGTCCTTTAAACTATTTCTTGCAGGCCGCATGGCCAGTCCATGTGAAAATTATCAGGAACCATCCACTGGTACACGATATGTGTTTGAGCATCTATTCACAAATATGACACTATTAAACCTCTTCTAAGATATCTGGCACAGTATTTATCAAAAGTCCTTATTTTTTTGTAAATTATTGGAATATTAACCTTCGATTGTAGCCGTGTCAATCTCTTTGATTGACATGCTACATAATATACTTAATTTATTACCAGCTTTAGTGGTTGAATGGTCTAAGCCGTCACTCTCATGCTAGAGTAACCTGCTGATGAAGGGGATGCTGGGGTTAAAATCCCGGTCAGGTCTACTAAGAGTTTTTTCCAAATGCAGTTAGATCACCTCTGAAATGCTTCCTTCCTCATCCTTGCCCCATTTTTGTAACTATCATGTATGCGTATAACCTGAACTGGTATTAGGACAAGGTGATAAAATACTAGTTTACTAAAAAAATTGTCACCTTTGTTGTTAATGACGTTATATACATGATAATATCATTTGACAGTGGCATCAGTCATCAAACAATTTTATTTTAAATTAAATTTGATATATTTTCACTTTAACTAAAACTGTATATTTTATAGAGGAATCGAATTGGATTTGAGATTCGTATTGGAGATTAGGATTCGAGAAATCACTAGTTATAGCCATGTGCAGTGCCTCAATACACAAACCCTCGCAAGGGAAGGCCTATACATTTTGTGAAACAAGTCCAGAATAGTGTTAAAGACTTGACTTTAATAAGACGAATACCCGCTTTGTTGGCCGCCTAGTCTAGCTCACTACTTTCATGTTGGACTAGAATTCCGAACACGGGGATATCTGGGTTTGATCCTGGTTGGGTGCACTGAAGGTTTTTTTTCTTAGACGGTTTTCCACTCTCCCGCCACGTAAATGCGGGTGTACTTCATCTAAATTAACACCTTCCTAATCTCTAATACATTAGCGTAATCAGTACATAGACGTATAACCCGAACGGGTATTATGATGCGGTGGTAAAAAAAAAGACGAGTAATGAGGAGTATTTAATCCACGGAACATGTCAAACTTGAATGCCCTTGAAATGATGTAAATAGCCGCTACTCTCCTCGACACTGGTGTCCATGCTGTAGTAACAGCAATACAAGCTTCTACTGTAGCACAGTAACGAGCACACCTTACAAACTCTCATATAAAGAAGGTGATATAAGAACCCGAGCCATTATTGAAAATTAGCATAATGTGCTTCCTAGCTAGATGCTTGAAATATTTTTTTATCACCGCGCCTTTAATACCTGTTTAGGTTATATGCGTTTATGATAATTACTCTAATGTGGTAGGGATGGGGAAGAAGGTATTCTTTTGGAGGCAATATCTCCGCATTAACGTGGGAAAACCCGACCGGGGATCGAACCTCAATCTCCCAGTCATCATCAAGCCAGTTTAACAGGGACGCTCGCAGGACCCTACCTGAGATTATGAGTTTGTATAGACATTATAAGTAGGCTAATCCCATCCAACAGAGTTAACTAGCCCTCAAACGGTGCCCCCAGCCAACAAACAGACAGTTATAGCTTATAACTAATAAACTAATTACTAGCGCCCTCCACCAGGCCATCTGCTGACTTTAGGGTTGATAGTTTGGCGCATGCGTGAGCAATTCCAACAGCATTCGTCATTCAAATTGTCAAGGTCAAGTGTCCACCCACGAATTTGGCTAAATTTGAAACATTTTTCTTGTGTTGTATCTTACTTTCAGGAAACAAGGATTGCCTTAAAAAGCATCTTTTGAGGACCCCTCACCGTTCTGGGGACCCCCCACCCACCTGGAGAAAAACTTTGTGGGGACCCTTGTAGTCTAACATGAGAGTGACGTTTTAGACCAATCGGCCACTGAAAATGGTATTTCATTTCATTAAAATGTATCCTTCTCATCTATTTACTCATAGCTTGTAACAGTAATAATATACTGGCCCTAGCGAATATATTGTTTAGTATAACGATATCGGATTAAGTAAACCAACTACTTGAATGGACATATCTTCGAGTGGGATTGTTTACTACGTTTAAGTTGAAATACTTTATGTTTTATACAAACCAGTCGTTGAATCCAGGTGAAAGATTGTCTTAGAGCCGTTTCACACGAGGCAACTATCGCCCGTCAACTATCGCAGTCAATTATCGCTGAGCCGTTTCACAGAAGGCAACTATCGCCAGGCAACAATTACCGCTAAACTTTTGCCCTGTACAAGAATAATCAATACCAACTTAACAAGAGTACACGAAAAAATAGGTCAGTTATTATGGATTCGGAGGACGAGGTTATTTTTTGTGGCTCCTTAATTCTATAAAAGACACACCACCCGGCCTCCGGCCGCCTATTAATCACTGTGAAAGGGGACATCCACATTTCATCTATGATCCATTTTTGGCCATGCTGGGAATCAAACCCGAAACTACTAGACTCGGTGGCAGACATGTTACCAACTGAGCTATGGTATCAAACAATATAATTTTAACCACACATTCATTATCAGAAGGTTCTTTCACTGGAATTGATAGCACTTTCAAGCCTTAATATAAAACTATATAATCTAGATGTTTAATAATAATAGTAAAAAAAGATGGAAATATCCTTTAAAAGTGTCGAAAGCTATGGGTGAAAATCCCTAATCACTTTACATTACATATGATTAGCTTAAATAAATTCCTCGTGATGTATGTAATAGCTATACCTATTTATTAAAGACTATGCAATCAAAAACAGACCTACAACCAGATAAATTTCCGTACCAAGAATAATATTCAACAGGTGCTTGGAGTTTGGCACCACTTGAAATACTGGCCGGTGATTGTTGCCCCGTGTGAATGACACCGTATTAACACGTGATTAACCAAGGAGTCACCAGGTGGGTGATAGTTGTCCTGACGGGCAACTATTCCACAAATTACCAATAGTGGGCAACTTATGGGCGAGAGTTGACGGGGAGGTAAAATCAGTTGCTTCGTGTGAAACCCCCAATATACCTCAATATTAATCATCAGAGCGATAGTTGATGGGCGATAGTTGCCTCGTGTGAAACGGCTCTTAGTGCATTTTCTTGCTTGTGTAAATCACAGGGTTTTTAGTAAGGCTCGATGACGGTTACAATGTCTTGTAATTTTGGTGCAGATCTGCAACTCAAAACAATTTTTAGAAAACCTACTCAACCTCTTTTTTATGACACCGGGAACCCTATCATAATAAAACACTTATTAACTTGAATTAAATATAGATTTTAATGGAATATTTTTCACTAATATGTAGATTTAAATTTTCCAATTAATTTTTTTTTTAGCTTTACGTTGTCTGGATTGATAGGTTTTGTTTACACTAATTCTACCTTACTACACGTCTAGGTAATCCACATTTAACCATACTAGTTTAATAGAAATGAGATAGGTAGAATTCATATGAAATTTACACATATATACGGGGTGGAAGAGTGGTCACATGGTATAAGGCGTAACACTCACAATAGACTAGACTACCAATTACGAGATGATCGTGGCTCAAATCCAGTCAGGAGTACTGAGAGTGATTTTTTCCAAAATTATTTCACACTCTTTCCACGCAGATGCTTGTACATTTCGTCTGAATCGAACCTTTCACATCCATAATCCACTAGCGTAATTAGTACGTTGGCGTATAGTTCGACAGGGTAGTAGGACACGGTGCTAAAAAAAATAGAAAATATAACTCATATACTACCAGGCTTGGATTCGAACCTCCAAGCTGTGCATCATAGGCACACCACCTTAGACTCTCTGGCTGTTTATTTCACGTGCCCATCTATGTGATTTATTTCTAGTTAAAATACTGCTCAACAGGAACTCTTGGACGTTATATTTAGGTTAACCTGTAAAAAAAAAGTATAAGTTCATATTTCTTTCATCACCACGTCTTACTGCGTGTTCTTGTTATACTTATATATTATAGCTACTCTAATATGGTAGGGATGAGGAACGAACTATTTTAGAGATAATTTACCCGCATTTTCGTGTAATCAGATAGGGAGACGATTTAGAAAAAACACAGTCAGTAGACTCAACCGGGATTTAAACGCATTTCTTCCCGTCATCAGCAGGCCAGTGTAACACGAGAGTGGAGCCTTGGACCATTCGACCACCGAAACGAATCTCTCTTCCTTCTTGTCCACAAACGGATGCCAAATATCATCAACCCCTACTTATTTAATTTCGCCTAATCAATGTATCGACATTTTTTCCTTACATTGAGAACAAAAACATCTCGTCGAACCTACTTTGCGAATATGTCAACCACTTTGGAGGACCCGCTTCGGTGGCCGCATGGCTCAAGGTGCTATTCTCACTGTAGACTAGACTGCCGATGACGGGGAGAGTGAGGCTCGAAAATAGGTCGGGTGTACTGATACACTTCATATATATATATATATATAGCCTTCCCCATTTCTAAAATTAATAAATTATTAGTGTAATTAGTACACAAGCGTATAAACCAAACGGATAGAAAAATTTGGTGTTAAAAATAACCCTATAAAGCCCTCAACTTGTGGGTACGGGGGGCCTAAACCTCATGCTTATCTAATCTGGTTAGTCGATAAAAGGGAAGTTGAGGTTTGAATCCTGGCTGGGTGTACTGAGGGTGTTTTTTGCTAAATGAATTTCCAACTCTCCCTCCCAATAAATGTAGGCACGTCTCCTCCAAATCCTACTTTCATCCTCTCCACTTCATTAGATTAATTAAATCCAGATAACTCGGATGGATAGTAAGAGGTGGTGAGATAAAAAAAAAGTTATTTGAATATTTTGAGAGATACTTTGAGGGTGGTTTTGATTCCCAAATTCCCCACAATGCTACAATTAAATTATTATATACAATATTGTACTAACCTGCGTTATCAGTTTTATAATAGATCTCAAAACTATTTTTTTACTCAAATTAAAGGTGAAAATTAAGTTCAACTGCTATAACTCTTGCAATGAAACTTTGCTGGCTGAAATATACTGAGTTCACATCCTGGTGGGGTGCATGGGTGTCGTTAGTTGAAGGGGGTGTGGGGTACGTTTCAACGAGGGGCACACGCCCCCACCCCCAATAATTCAATAATTAATTCAATAATTTACCTTACATGATAATGTTTGTTAATTGAACTGTAATAATGGATTAAAGTAACTTATACATTACAAACAGAAAATTCAATTCACAACCAACTCGACTCGATAACTAAACAATGATAGGATTTACAACATTCCGTGAAATACTACAAGTTGTTTTAAAATATGGAGCACCTTGTTTGGCGGCTGCTGCTGGTTTTACCCAGCTCGTCTTGTGATTCAGAGAGAAGTTTCAGCTCTCTCAGACTGTTTTATTTATTATTATTATTATTATTATTATTATTATTATTATTTTGCACCGCGTCTTACTACCCGTTTGGGTTATATGCTTAAGTACTAATTACGCTAATGGGTTAGGAATTGTGAAGGTTAAATATACAGGAAGTGAGCCCACATTTGCGCGGAGGGAGAGTGGAAAGCCACTTAGGAAAAACCACCCCCAGTTCACCCGACCAAGATTCGAACCTCGATCCCCCCGTCCTCGGCAGTTGAGCTCAACACAACTAGCACGTTAGCTAACTACGCCACCAAGGCGGGTCTCAGACTGTTGAAGACAATGACTCAACAAAGACTGAACCACGCTGCCCTCTGACATGTTTACAATGACATCTTGGACTCAATCTAATATTAGGAAAGTTGCTGTAACACTAGTCTCCAGGCCAGAATTGAGGAGAAGGACTTTTGGACCAGTTTTAACCTAATGTTAGTATTTTATGTTCTCTTTTATTTGTTTTATTTGTTATTGAAGTGAATTTTTGATGTATTAAAGATATGGTTATGGACTCAATTGATGTAAGAAAACCTGTTACATTTGTATCATGGCTCTAAATTCTGAAAAAAAGGACTTTTGAACCATTTCCCTCCTAAGGACAATGTTGATTATTTAGTTATGGTTTATTTCTTCTCTTTATTACCAAATAGGATTTTTTTATAATTTATTTTGTTTTGTGGGCTTTGATTTAATTTCTTTTTTGCAATTAGATTTTACGTGCATGACATATTTTAGTGTGGCGATGTACCAAAACAAAGTAACAATAAAACTGGTTTTCACTAAAAAATGTTATGTTTTTCACCCTCCAAATATATAGCTAACGACGCCCATTGTGGGTTGTATCGAGTGCTATAAATTGAATCGGTGAATGGAAAAAAGGATAACGTTCCATAAATATGGTAAATCTAAGATAGCCATTTGTAGGTTTTTCTTAATAAGCTATCTAATGAATGAAAAAAATTAATATTTTGGTCTCACTTCATGCTTAAAATCAGCCTTGAAGTTTTCGTTGAGTGGAAGAAGGATAAGTTTCCTGGAATGTTAACCTTTTTCTACTCGAGAGTGCTATTGTAAAACTGATATTAACAACGGTAGTATATTGGACCATTCATTTTCACAGTCGTTGCATGTATGACGTGGTAGAAAGACGTATTCAAAGCTGGACTAAACTAAATACTGAAAACAAGACGTAACTCAAGTTGGCCCATCACATTGCTGAAAAAATGTTATTATATTTTGCACAAACGAAGGTCAAACGAATGATGAAAACAGAGTTTGTTATATTGATATTTCAAAATGTGGCGGGTCACCTTGAACTCAATTTTTCTACAGGTTATGATATAGGGTAGGCTCAATTTAACCCACCACATTAAATGTTCTCTAGAATGCCTAATTTTAAAGCAAAAATGTTCATTTTCGGGCACTTATGAGCATAAACGGAGCACAAAGGAGTGACATAAATAAAATGTTGTCATGTATTTTTCTATATTTGGTGGGTTCGCTTGAGCTCAAGTTGGCCCGCCACATTAAATATTTTCTAAAAGGGCTAGTTTCACAGCCCAAATGTTCATGTATGGGCACATATCAGCACAAATGATTGAAAAAGATTTTTTTCAGCAATGTGGTGGGCTAACATTGGGTTACGTAAAACACTTCCTTTATTAAATTTTGCAACAATAGAAATAAAATGCTAGTAACGCTATGGTTAAATAATATATTTCCAACACCGTATAAAGCATAAGCTTTGTTATTGTACTGAAACTACTCTTTAGGTAGAAGGCCGCCTCCATACAAAATAATCAAGTAGCGGTTATTTATCAAATAATAATATTTTTGGGAGCATGAGAGCAGAGGACAAGAGACTGCTACTGACCGCACATGTGGGTCTCTATATGGCCAAGCAATACTTTTTCAGTCATAGTGCTACCAACTGGCGAGTGTAAACATAATTATATCAATTTTTTTTTATTCACAATTAAATCTTTTTTGTCATAAAACTTATTTTAGTTGCTTATTATACCTGCTGTCAAGGCATTGAGAGGAAAACAACATTAATTTTTAATAAAATAATTAACAAACTAATGAGAATTTCCCTTTGATATTTTTGAATTGAATTCTTACTGACCAAGCCTACAATTTTTCAATACAACTTATAGTTTTGTCAGTAATCTATTTTCTTCGTTTTACAGAAAACTTGGGAAACTGGAATGTTATCCTTTTTGCAACCATCGTTTCAATTATTTTCTCCTCTTGGTCCACACAAATGTGGATACAATTCTCATGATTCTACCTTTCTCATACCTAACACACTATCGTAGCTAATATATATGCGTAGAAACCGAACGGGTGGTAATACATGGTGTGAAAAAAGGTCAGAAAAGTTTAAACATCAAGCTCTGCTAGTCTAGTCTGGTTTGATGCAGAGCTCGGGGTTTGACTACCGGCCTGGGTTTCCTTCTACCTTTACATGCAAGTGAATATACATAACCTATAGAAAAATTAAAATCGTGTCTTACTACCCGTTCGATCTATACTTATAATTTCCTATAAATCTTACCTAACTTCTCACTACTACAGTGGCCTAATTAAATACGGATATCTCATCCGGGTGGTAAAAGATAAAATAAAATGAAGCTCAACTGTCTAAACTCGCCCTTATACCATAGCAGCGTTATAAAAACCCATGTTTAGTTTGTATTCGTTGTTATGAAGTGTTTGTATTGACCGTCTACAAGTTCGTGACTATCAATCTGAAACAAACTGGGTGCAGTAAACTCATTAATACGTTACATGATTTCTACTGGCCTGAAGGAACAAATCTATCCCCCCTTCTCCCTCTAATATTACCATTAGTTTCCTGTAGAGAGTAAATAGTCCAGTGATTACTTACTATCCCACTGTTATGGACGGCTCCCTTAACGTACATCATAAAAGACGTCCGACGGAGAGGCAAAATCTCATGAATCCGGTACCTCAAGAGGCGAGTTCATCAACATAATAATATTGGTCCAAACCATTTTAATTGTTCAATTACCCTTCTTTAAAGTCTTGTCGGTAACATGACCATTAACGCATCATCAAGCCGAGCGCATGCCCCATAACTCATGGGTAAAGAAGGTGACTTCTGTCATCGCCAAGTATTAAAAAACAAAAACAACTAGTCTCACACCTTGAAGCAACAACGAGCTACGTCCGCATCTGTTTTTTTTCCCCCTCTCGTGACTGATGGAGGTTACATCAAGTGGTCATTCTTCAAGGATGTCTATAGCCTGTCATCACAGTATTCAAATAGCTGCCGAGACTTCGTGGAGTAACAGCCGTTCATCTCTTCTTCAGCTCTCTCACCTCTGTTTGTATAGGGTTTCCTGGCTACTCTGTATTCATGGGCACAACGTCTATCCACGTTGTTTTCACTAATGCTAGAATTTATAAGAAATGTTTCAGAATATACGTGGAATGAGAGTGGGGGGAAGGGGGGGACACGAAAAAAACATATCAGTGCAGAATTAGAACTCCGATCTCCCTGTCAACGACAAACTAGGCTAGATTAGCCTAGCATTTCGTCGACGTGTCCACCGGTGTGTGTAAGGAGCTTAATATTATTATTTTTAACAGAATATTCCCCTACATACCCCTACATTCCCCTGCGTACATCACCTTAAGTCATAATTTAAACCACTCAACAATACGGACATAAACAGTTTAAGAGCAACAACTTGATTGCGTTGAAATTTATAAAAGAATGTTGAAGGAAAAATGGACATAATACCAGTATATAATTAATATATTTACTGGAAATGAAGTAAAAGTAGTGTATCAATGGAATATGCACCAACCAATTCTTACGGCAAGTGTAAATAAAAAAATCTTCTATTTATACGCTAAAATTACTTCAGAGAAAATTAAAGCTTAATTTCTTACACTATTAATTTATACTTGCTCCAAGTTAAAATCAATCCATATTCTTAAAGCGGTGAAATTATAATATTTTAACTGTCAGTGAATTAACAGTTTCTCAGGAAAACATTATGTTAACTAGTTATCTGAAGTAGGCTATTGTTTTTATTTTATTATATCTTACATATTTATAAAATAGGATCAATAACAAATAAGTATATTTTCAATAAAGAAAATAATTTAAATGTGGATGTAGTTTTAACTTTCATAAAATATTTTAACACATTATTCTAATCTATAAATGGTTGTATAAAAACCGTCTAAAATTCACTCACAGTTCATTTTCTTTTATATGGGGTGATAAACTTTAATGTATACCTACTATTTTTATAGCATAATTGTGTTTAATATTTGCTTTTCTTTTATTTTCAAAGCATGATATTATTTTACAATGATATTAGTGTTATTTTGAATCTATAATATCTACCGAAGGTGACAGCGACATTTTATAACACGACCTGTCGTATAAATAAGTTAAAGTAAATGTAACCTTTTTATCTTACAGATTAGGCTCTTTACATGAAAATTGGACAATACAAGTATCAGTCTTCTGGCTACCATAAAATATATGAATTAAAATTCATATTTTATCAATTTCGGTTTTCAACAATTAACTAAGACCCGCATCAGTGGACACGCAATCTAAACGCCAATCTAGTTTATCTTGGTTCGCTGGTAACAAGGTGGCAGGTGTACAGAAAGCAATTCCTATAAGGTTTCCCACTTTCCTTCCATGGAAATGAGGGAACATTTCTTCCAATCTCTAATTTCATCAACCCTACCTGATTCGTCTGTTTACATTTTGATAGGCCAGAATGGTAGTAAGACGTAAATGTATTTAAAAAAAAAGGATGTGCTTGTGTTTTAGGGGGTTTGAAAACAATTAAAATTCACAATTTCATAGGCCCTGTACATTTCAAAAAAACAAATTCAGCGCCTATTCAAAATTTTAACATACTAATTTCTGTAAAGCACCAATTTATTATATTGTAATGAAAGATTGCGATGAAATAGCACCCAACAATTTAGTTAATTTTACTTTTATTTTTAACTAAAAGGCGTGTTTTAAAATTGTAATCAAATACAACTGTAACACAATTATGGTAGCAAGTCTCGCCCTAATTTTAATTTATCACATCTCCAAATAATTACCTCCATCGCCTATTCCCTTTCCAAAAAATGTTCAGCATCCAAATATTTCTGTTCTAATATAAGTAAATGACAAAATCATGTAGACGACTTGAAAAAAAAATGACTAAAGGGAATGTATATGTCAGATAACAAATTTATTCACACAATTATCACAATCAAGATCTCCAAAGTTTAAGGCTTTAAATCTTGCTTACCAAGAGACGATTCAGGAACCTGTTTGGATGCAAGCATTAAAGATTCTCATCAAGTTACACACCATCACACGCCCAAGGAACATAGAGGGGAAAATAACGTTAGTAATCCAATAAAACATCACAATTTATTGCTTTGTTAGTTTATCTGCTGGGAAATATTTAAAAAAATATAAGTGGCTTGTGCCATACGATCAACTTTTTCTCCCTTCTTTTCTTTTTCTAAGGAGCCATAGTGGAAAGTAATGTTGCAGAAGAATGAAGGCTTATTTCAGCCTTTTGTCCTACTGACATGTACTACAGGCTGATAAGAGCGATAGAAATATTCTTATACATTTTTACACGTGTAAGTTCTCTTTGTAAATGTCAAACAAATTCACACACCTACAAATATCTGCCTAATATAAATACTGAGTTAGATAAACCACAATCTTATTTATTTTAAACTTTGAATATATAAAAAAAGTTTAACATTAATTTTATTTTTTCTAAATGCTACTCGTATTTTAGTTGGGATTTTTTTTTACAGTTAGTGTGAATGTATAGTTTTTTTCGCACTTCATATCTTACCACCCTACGGAAAATACACATATTGAAACTAAATGAGTACGAATGAGACAAACAACATTTAGAGGAAATGAACATACATTATTTTGCGTTTAATGAAAGCGGGAAACTATTTAGGAATAACACACGGCCGGATTACCAAAACCTTACCCCTTCCCTCGTCACAAGCCAATGGGACGAACGTATATGTCTGTATGACGTCAATTACAGGACTGTGTAATACATAGTTAATTTACCTCATTATAAAGAAATCTATTTTTAAAACGGGGGTTGGGGAAACAATGAGTCTATAAATGCTCGTTTGCCATTGCTAAGTACTAGAATTTGTCAAATAAAAAGTAAGTTTAGCTGCATTTTATTTAATGTTTCAATGTCAAGTGACACTAATCACACTACATTTTTAAACGATTTTCATATCATTTAATCAACATCTAATAAACTTCCTTTATTGTTTAATAAACTTTTAACTGTATTTCTACTCTTGAAATCCCAATAAATGAATCATATAAATCACACGTCAGCTAAAATAACGCCACAACTAAAAAACAATATGATTTTGAGTTAATACCATATTGGGATTAGCAAGGTTCTAATCTATAACCGTGACTGATACATTTGCATAATTATAAGACTCGCTTCCAGAGAGCAGAATACTTGTGGTTAGTTCAATGAGCCAGTTGTATACTAAATCTGTCGTTAACAGAGTTACTCTGGAGATCGTAGGGGAAGTTTCAAGTTAGTCTGAATGTAAAAACGACACATCTAGAATTGTGACTGGCTTCATTAATAAGGTAAGTGAAATATTAATTTCACCTGTGTCATTACTCAAAAATTGTCGTTAATGTTTTAGCAAAATAAAAATAGTTTTTAAAACAAATAGACTTTTTTTTAAGTCTCGTCACTTTTGCAGATCAAATAAATTATAGAATGTGACTTATGCATTGTGCAGTATATTATTTTTGGTTATGTGATTCTTCATCTTTCACGTATTGAAATAGTTGAAACCTACAATGTACTAATTTGAATTCTCTATTCATGCCTAACTCATTTTAATAATTTCGCATTGGGACATTTTAATTTGGAGTTATGCCATTTTTGTTCATTTTGGCAATCCTAAAAATTA
Organism: Timema bartmani; assembly: GCA_902151455.1. Taxonomy (NCBI): domain Eukaryota; kingdom Metazoa; phylum Arthropoda; class Insecta; order Phasmatodea; family Timematidae; genus Timema; species Timema bartmani. The sequence goes on along the minus strand of CABFWB010003871.1, from coordinate 577 downwards.
AATAATACAGTTTTAAATTAAATTATCTCACCAAAGGACCGCTCATGCCGAATCAAATCAAATATTGGTATTTGGCCTCATATTTAAGCGAAAAATAAAATTGAAAATTACGGTGATTCTGTATTTAAAGAAGAGGCAAAATATTATGTATTTTTTTTCACAATTTTAACTATAGTAGTAATGTAACAAAATGCAAGCAATTACTTTTATATAAACTGTAAGATTAAAATAAATGAATGTAAATTTATGTGCAGTTTTTAAATCTTAATTCATTTCCTCTCGTACATTAATTTTAGTTATTATATTTCTATAGATTTTGTCATTTTTATAGTAAATATATTTTTGTTGCCCTGATGATTTCATTTATATTTAATAGCCTCGCTTGGTGATGACATCAAATTGAGATGCCAAATTTTCTCTAACCTGTCCGGAAATTAACGCTGACGCTAAACTTCGCCTAGCGACGCTGTTGAATTAAAGAAAGTATTTTCCAAAGCTAATTCTTTTTGCCTTCGATTCATCTAGTTGTAAGTGGGTCCATTTAAATGTTTGGTGGAAATAATATATTTCTGGTTGC